>JALLBE010000121.1:0-27225 GCA_036939795.1 Thalassiosira mediterranea
AGCAAGCCTCAGAACCCTCTCCAAAGCTCATCATTGTTGCCACACATACCCATGGTAAAGACAGAAGGCCTGGGATAGCAATGCTTGGGCTGGTACTGGTAGCCCACCCAGGACCCTCAGATGCTCCACAGACACTTGTTGTGTCTTGTGGCTTAAATCATTTTTTATGTTAAATTGTTGCCTGCCATGGTCAATGACATGATCTTCAAAATTCTTATCCTGGCTCTTGGGCGCGCTGGCTTTTGAGCGCTTGCTTTGCGTCGAAAGGTGGCGAACCACCTCAGCAGTTGCTTTTGCCGCGCCTTCGTTGGGCTCCGGCGCTGCTTTCGACGCCTTGCGAGCGCGCAGGGTCGTGCAACACATGACTCGAAATCGAATTTTAAAACGTCTCACCGTGTGCGAAGCTAGCGTAAAGCTAAAGGTGGCGTTTCGCCACTCCCGTGTCGTAATGGTGGCGAAACGTAACCTTTAGCTTGATCCGGGATATACTTGTAGAGTAGGATACTATCTGAAAAAATTGAATTTCTTCATTAGTTCTCTAGTTCTTGACAGTCATCTTTTGAGAGAGTTCTTGGTATCCTAGTTCCAATTCCAACTTCTCTATGTTGGCAGAGGTAGAGATGAGACAGAGATATGGACACTTTGACTTTGGAAAGAGAGTTCAGCTATTCTGGCTATTTTTCAATTGATTCTAAACCACGGAGAAAGCTAGGTGGTTGGTTGTGGGCTCGGTAGCAGTAGCATATCCGTGTGATAATGGGGGATTGAAACTAAATCGAATGGTACGGTGAATGATGGATGTCCAAGCTGTGACCACAAGAACACATGCACCTGTCACCTCACAAAATACACAGATGATGCTAAAGCACAGATGTTTAGTGACTCTGTGGATGAATTGACACAATAGATGCTGTCTACGATGCTTGGCTCATTGCTGGTTACACTTCATTCATTTGTACCTCATGCTCAAGCTCAAGGTCAGAAGTAGAAGTCGTCTTCCCGTTCCCGTTGTCTTGACAATTGGACTTCGGCCTGGCATTTGGCATACACTGGCAGTTCAACGCAAACTATTGGGCTACATAGAATAATTTCACGGAGGGGAGGATCTGTATGCTATATGTACAGGTGGCCTCCACAGGCTTGCCTCATGGCCGGCCACCCTCAAAATGGGGCTCTCTCAGTTTATCTTTATCTCATACCTACTCACAGCTCACAGTCACAACTGCCTAAAATCTTGCACAAGCAATGGATGTAGTGCGGAATTCTGATTGAAAGGAGAAGATTTTTGCCAAAAACATGAGACAGGCTGATTCCGGCTATTGTATCTAGAGGTTGGCATGTCCGATGTACGTATGTACACAAATCACCAACAGGCAACGAGAGGCTCTCGCTCATGATGTGGCTCTTGAGAAGAAACATGAAGAAGTTTCATTAAGATGTTTCATCGCTGTAAATCCACGACTCAGCCAGCACCATTCATTTTGTTTGTCAGTCTTGCTTCGCTCGTCATTTTTTCCATTTTTGCGTCATTGCTCGGTGAAATCGGTCACATTTTTGTTCTTTCGCCATCGAAAGGACGAAAAACGAATCTACGAGACGATAGATAGTAGACCGGCCCACGATGTCCGGCAGAGGTGCAGCAGCGAGCGAAGGAGGAGGAGGAGGAGGCGGCGGCAGAGGAGGAGGAGGCCGAAGACGTAGGGGTGGCGGCGGCGGCAGAGGCGGCGGAGGAGGCGGTGGTGGTGGTGGAGGAGGGGGCGGGGGCGGAGGAGGTGGAGGTGGAGATGGCGGTGGGGGCGGCAGGGGCGGAGGCGGCCGCAACAGGCGGCGCCGCGGCGGCAGGGGCAGAGGAGGAGGCGGCGGCGGCGGGGGCAACAATAACGGCGGCGGCAGCGCCGGCAAGCATCCCCGCGCCGACGACGAGATCGCCGCGCAGTCGATCCCCGCGAGCGGCTTCGAGTCGTCCGCGCCCACGCCGCCGCAGAAGCAGCAGAGGCAGGATGCTGCCCCGGCCGCCGCCGCGCCCGCCGCCGCCGACGGGTCGAAGAAGCTGGCCCACATCACCGACAAGCGGTTCGTCGACCTCGACATCTCCCCCGAGAGCCGCCGCGCCATGTCGGAGGAGTTCAAGTACGAGTTCATGACGAAGGTCCAGGCCGAGACCCTCCCGCTCATCCTGGCCGACGGCAACCGGGACTGCCTCGCCAAGGCCAAGACAGGGACCGGCAAGACGCTCGCCTTCATGATCCCCACGATCGAGAAGATCAAGGCCGCTTCCCGGGGGGGAGGATCGAACGGCGACATCCGGTGCCTCGTCATCAGCCCCACGAGGGAGCTCGCGCAGCAGATCGCGACCGAGACCGAGAGGCTGCTGACCTTCCACCACCCCGCCATGCGCAAGGTGGTGGTGTGCTTCGGCGGGACCAACAAGAACAAGGACGTCAGGGCGCTCAAGGGCGCGGTCCCCGTCGTCGTGGCCACTCCCGGCCGGCTGCTAGATCACCTCCAGAACGGCGACCTGGCCCAGCGCATGGCGAGGCTGGACACGCTCGTGTTCGACGAGGCCGACCAGCTCCTCGACATGGGATTCCGTCCGGACATCCTCAGGATACTCAAGTGCCTCGAGCCCAGCGCCGGGACGCGGCAGACGCTGCTCTTCTCCGCCACCATCCCCGACCAGATCGAGGAGATCGCGCGGATCGGCATGCGCCCGCACTACAACTTCGTGGACACCGTGGGGAAGGACGAGGAGCAGACCCACCTGCACGTGCGGCAGGAGCTCATGGTCTCGCCGCAGCAGGACCTGATACGCGACATCTTCTGCATCCTCGATAAGGAAATGGCGGCGCCGGACGCGAAGATTATCGTGTTCTTCACCACGGCCAGGCTCACGGGCTTCATGGCCGAGATGTTCAACTCCGTGTCGGATCGGACGGGGTACCCCGTCCTGGAGATACACTCGCGCAAGCCGCAGAAGTACAGGGAGCGTTGCTCGGAGCAGTTCCGCAAGTCGAGGCGCGCCATCATGTTCAGCTCGGACGTCACGGCGCGCGGGATGGATTACCCCGACGTCACCTTCGTCCTGCAGGCGGGATTGACCGACAAGAGCCAGTACACGCACCGCCTGGGTCGCACGGCTCGCGCCGGGAAGGACGGGCGCGGCGGCATCCTCCTCGCCGACTACGAGGAGCACCACATGGTGAAGCGCGAGCTGGCCGACATGCCGCTGCAGCCCACGCCGATCCCCGACTCCCCCCGCGGACGGGAGGCGGCGTCGATGGCGATAGCGAACGTGGAGAGGCAGAAGGCGCTGCGCGGGTCGGCCGAGCAGGCGTACCGCGCTTGGCTGGGGTACTACAACGGCCACCTCAAGAAGGTGCGGTGGGACAAGAAGCGGCTGGTGGAGCAGGCGAACTCGTGGGGGACGGAGGCGGGGCTGATGCACCAGCCGAGCCTGCAGAAGAGGACGGTGGGGAAGATGGGGCTGAAGGGCGTGCCGGGATTGAAGATCGAGAACTAGATGGGCCGGGTGTGGAGGCGAACGGAGCATGACGGCGGCGAAAGAAGTCACCATGATGCGGTGGTGGCCCACTCACATACAGGCATGAGCATAAAGGGGAGGCAATGCCCAAGCTGTTGACATGATGCATGCAGAAGATGATTTTCATAAACTTGGCATTTACATACGATAAAGTGGCGCCCTGTCTTGTGGATGGACTCGTTCCTTGTAAATAAGATTTTCATTGATCGTCCGTACACCTTCACGGCTGGTTCAACTGCGATATGAATATCCACCGAGTAGAGTATTTCCATTAACAACAAATAAAAATGTACTTGATACAGGCTCCTGGTGGTCTTGCCTCGAGCAGTACCGGCTTGACGACCATTAGTAGCTCGAGTAGTATGTTCATCACTAAAATACTTGCGGTAGTATGACTCCCTGAGTATGACTCGGTTGAGTATTGCTAGCTTGAGCATTGCTAGCTCTATCTCGCTTGAGTATATAGTTGCTCCAGCATTGCTCGCTCCAGTATGAATTGCTCCAGTATGATTTGCATACTCGCTCGCTCAAGCAACTCTCACTCGAGTAATGCTTTTTTGGGCAACTCTCGCTCGAGCAGCAGCATAATTTGCGCGCATTGGTTACTCCGACTTAAGTCTCTTAGATGCAAAGCATTGTACGTGAGGTGTGTGGAACTGAGGTGCGGGCAAGGGGAATCTCATGGAATGTAAGGCAATCACTGCATTATTGGGTCAAAGATCACACTGTACACCCACAAAGCGATAAGAGGCACGATACTTCAAATGTGCGCAGGCCATGCAGCATATCGGCTCAGTCTTTTCGAAAGGTGGAGCTTGACTGAAAATGAGACCCGTCTCGTCTCCACCAAGGCATCCATCATCGAAATATATGCGGAGTGGAATCCATCGCCGAACTATGTAGCCTGAAATCATGTTATTTGGATCATGTTATTTGGCGAAGACAAATATTGCATTTCTGTAAGATAGGTATGGTACCCAATTACAACAGGAACAAAGGACTTGAATACACACAGAAGCGATGCCATTCCTAACCAATACTTGAGGAAACTACTCCTCAAGGTCATGCCATTCTTTATCAGTACAATACATGCTCCCGGTGATCTCGCCTCAAACAGTACCCGCTTAACGAGCACTAATCGCTTGAAGAGCATGTGTTATGCTTTGGAGCATAACTTGCTGCCTGGAGCATAACTCGCTCTAGCATGACTCGCTCTAGCATGACTCGCTCTAGCATGACTCGCTGGAGCGTCCCTTCGAGATCGTTGCAGACCGTCGCATTGTCGACATCGACGCCAGCCTTGAACTTTGCGGCCTACGGCGCCACGCAGCATTAAAAGGAGCCGTGGCGATCGCGGCCCTGTCTCGTCCTTGACCTCATCATCGCATCACGATATCGCATTGCCCCGCCCAGTTGCCTTCAGCCAGCTTCAGCTTTTGTGCTTGACTTTCCGAAAACAATGACCAATGACGCATTGAAAAATAATGACATCAGGGCGTGAAGCCGGCCACATTCCTACGTAGGAATACATATTACATACATCAAAGGTATTTGAATTTTTGACGAGTCGCGCCTCCTGCCTCCAACTGCCTCCTGCCTCCTCGGCGCTGTCAGTGGTCGGCGCGCCTCGCCTCGCGCCTCGCCTCGCCTCGCGCCTCGCCTCGCCTCGCGCCTCCATCCACGATCCACGAACCGACTCCTCACTCCTCCTCACCTTCTCCTTGGTCCTCACAAGCCGAATGCAACCGACCATTATTTCACGAAGAGTTGGGTCCCACCGACCGCGCTTATTCACCACTTGACACCGGGACGATTGGTAGCGCCTGCCTCCATTTCATCGAACAAATCCAACTCGAAGCGTCAATAAAACGTCCAGTGGAGACTTAGTGCTCGGCACGGCTCGTCCTAAGGCACTCACTTCATCTCGTTCGCGGTTCATTTTCATTTTCACACATCGAGCCGCTCGGTCGGAGAGCGCCTCACTTCGCCAAAGGAGAGTCATTTGAGCAATCAACGGTAAGTCAATCGTGGTTTGTTCGATCAAGGGAAAGAACCTTGACTTCGATGATGAATGTTATGATTAGGACTAGACAGAAGACGTGCAGTCTTTCCAGTCGGCATTTTGTATCTTGTCCCTGCGTGGCCATGGCGATATGGGCGACTGTCATTCACAATTAGGAGTGCCCCTCGTAAAGCCAGACTCTGTTTGATGTCATGTCGAACTATTTCTGGCACGTTTCGGTTGTAACATCATGCACACCATCGCGTGTATGCGCCGCCTGTATCATTTCTAGGCCGGAATAATGGGATATGCTACATCTCCCTGCCGGGTATTGAGCAACACAAGTGGCATCATTCTGTTCGCACGTGTCGACAATCCATTATATTACGATCGAGGGTTGCGCAATTTATCTAACGATGCTTTACATTCTACACAGCCAAAGAAAATACGGAGACTATGTCATCGAGACAGGAGACTCCCGCTCTCGCAATAAGTACCAGTCGTTACAAGAATGATCCCAATGTCTATCGATGTGCGCACTGTGGAAGAACAGAGGGGAAGTTGCTGCAGTGTATATGCACGGCTTGTGAAGAATTTAAGGGCCTTACATACCCTTTCTTCTATTGCGATGGCAAGTGCCAAGCATTGAACGAAGAAAATCACACAAAACTACGGAGCCTTCTGAATCCGTTTATGAACATGCTGATTGATTGCAGCAGAGAGAAGCTGGCGAAAAATGGGGGTCCATTGCGCGTACACGATGGGGATGAAGACCTATTCAAGGATCCGCCTCCGAGGGACGAATGCCCCATCTGCTGCCTGCCATTCGAAGTGGAACCATCCAGAACCATTTATATGGCGTGCTGTGGCAAGGACATTTGCCTTGGCTGTATCCGCCAGGTGGATGTTCGAGCGAGTAACTCTTTGTGCCCTTTTACCCGCCCGGTGGATGTTCAGACAAGTGATTGTCTCTGCCCCTTCTGCAGGGCCCCTGTCCTGGAGAGCACGGACTCAAAACCAGTCATAGAGAGATACAAGAAGCGTATGGATGTTGGCGATTGCAAGGCTTTCTATTACCAGGGAGATGTATACGAGCAAGGTTGGTATGGTGTGAAAAAAGACGATAAGAAGGCCCTAGAATGCTACAAGAAGGGGGCAGAGCTGGGATCAACGAGTGCACATAACAAGCTTGGAAACATGTTTTTGCATGGCAGTGGTGTGAAAAAGGACATCGAGAAGGCCAAGTATCACCTTGGGATTGCTGCTATTGGGGGGGACACATGCGCTCGCAAGAATTTGGGTCAAATGGAGACCACCCTTGCCTACGAGTCGCGCTTAGAGATGGGTGGTATGCATTTCAATGGTGTCCACCTGGCTCGAGCCTACAAGCATTTGAGCATTGCTGCCAGAGATGGATGCGAGAGCAGCATGAAAACTCTCATGAAAATGTATTCCAAGCGACGTGAATACATGACCAAGAGCGAATTGGAGGCGACTCTTCGAGCTAACAAAGCAGCTAAGGATGCCATGTGGAGCGAGCAAAGGAGTTCTGTCGATACCGAGTTTGCACATTTTCTTCAAACAAAAATGCGGCATCATGTGAAGTAGATTTGAAGAATGACCAGCGCTGGAGGTGGTCGTGGATGTGATTTATGTCATTCTAAACCTCGATGAAGAACTTTATCAGTCTGGTGGTCGGGCCTGTCATGGGTTGCACTGTGTTTATCATCATAATAGACTCCCACAGTTCCTTAACTTTTGGGGGATACGAGAGCATTGGGCAAATGGATGGAGAACCTTCGTCAAGCCCACATGATCTTTCGACTCTCTAAAAACATGCTGGATAAGGAGGCGAAAGGAGTTCATAAACTTTGCATTTACATCAGTTCAAATATGCGCTGTCTCGGGAATGTATTTGATTCTTTCTAATAGTAGTGTTCTGAACTGTCCAGACAACAAGAGCAGGCCAATGCATTGTAATCGGCGTGAACTCTTGCCCTCAGGAAGTGAAAGTTCTACAGTGGTGGTTGCCCCAATCACCCCAATACAACTCCTCTGATGGGGTGCACATGGTGAACTGACAACACCGTATGCTGCTTTGTAAATACCTAATTGATTCCATTGATAAACAAACAAGATTTCCCAAATAAAGTCCGTAATTCAGCTCCATACCATGCAACGTTTGGGAGGTATCAGAGACCTGGCCAGAGGATTGGAGCGCATACTACTTCCTGGTCAGGGCACATAGCTATACTTCAAACCCCACCTTCAGACCTAGGTACCCGCTGAGCGAGTGAGTTGACACAGCAGAGGGGAGACTCTCGCTTGCAAATGCATGATTGATGACTTGACCACCATGACGTGTTCGCACAGAAAAATTACTCCGGGGATAATACCTTTTGGGAATATCCCTCGATAATCAGAACTAAAGTTGAAGCAAAAATAGAAACTGATTTCAATGTATGTAGACCCCTTGATCGAACCCGCTTTGTGCTGCCCTGCGTCCTCATTCATTGGTTGCGGGCGAGGACGATGATGACCATGACGTCGACCGCCGCCACAGTGGTAGCGGCCCCCTCCCTGCCGGCCACCCAAAACCTAGCAGAGTACGATACCCACGATCGAACTTCGGAGATCGATTCAGATCGCCGTCGTCGCCAACCCAATTGACTGGGTCGGCGCCTACACCTCGGGACGTCGTGAAATCGACCCGACACGCTCGCGCGGCGACGACGTCTAAATCAATTCGCTGTTCGCTTTCGACTTCACTGGGCGGGCTGAACGAGACATCTCTCGTTGACGTCTCCATCCGCGTCGAGTCGTCGAAAGTTCGCGATCGATCATGGCGGACGACGACGACGCCAAGCCGCCGCCGCCGTTGCCCTCGACGGCGAACGATTTTGCATCACCCCCCCCTCCCACTCTCGCGACGACCTCCGTCGTCGCGCATCAGCCCGCGGATGAGCGTCCGCCCAACCCCCTCTCAACAGCGTCCTTCCTCTCCAAGCTCCTCTTCATATGGCCGCACGATCTCATGAAGCGCACGCGCGTCTCCGACGACGGCACCGTCCGGGCCGCCATCGACGAATCCGACCTCCCCGAGGTCCTCGAGGAGGAGAGCTCGGCCGCGAACCTCCGGAGGTTTCGCGAGATGTGGGACGCCGAGGTAGACCGCGCCGCGAGGGCCCGGGAGCGGTGGCTCGCGTCTTCTTCGAGCGACTCGAAGCGCGGTCCGATGCCGAGGAACGCCAGGCCGAGCCTCCGCAGGGCCATCGCGACGGACTTCCTGAGCACCATGTGGTACATCCAACCGTTCATGTGCGCGAGCACGGCCGCGAAGCTCGTGCAGGCCGTGGCGCTGGGATACCTCCTCCAGACCTTCCAGGCCGAGCCCGGGAGCGAGGAAAGCGGGGAGGGGTACCTGTGGGCGGGGATACTGGTGCTGTGCGGATTCGTCGTCATGATGGAACACCACCACGTGTTCTTCTGGACGTGGCGGAAGGGGATGCAGTATCGAATATCGAGCATCGCGGCGGTGTACGACAAGAGCCTGAGGCTCGATTCGACCAGCGTGGCGGAGCAGCGGGCTACCTCCGACGTCGACGGCAAGGGCGGCACCTCGTCGTCGTCGTCGGATGGAGGCTCCTCCGGCGCGGGGGGGGGACCGTCGGCCTCGTCCACCGGGAAGATCATCAACATCCTCACGAACGACGTCGAGCGATTCCTCCTCTCGGCGCTCTTCGCGTCCTACATCTTCTGGGCGCCCCTGCAGAGCGTCGCGATCCTGGGGCTGGGGTGGCACGTGATCGGGTGGGCGTTCGCGGCCGGGTTCGGCATGCTAGTGTTCCTGTTCGTGCCGCTGCAGATGTGGCTGAGCAGGAGGTTCGCGCTGATGCGGAGCAGGGTGGCGGCGATCACGGACGAGAGGGTGAACATGGTATCACAGGCGGTGAGCGGGGTGAGGGTCATGAAGATGTCGGGTGAGTTGTTGAGAGAAGGGGGGGGGCGGCGGCTTCCATTCGAATGGTGGGATGCGGAGAGTGATTATTTTAGTCTCCAACGAATGTCCTCACTTTTCTCTCTTTTGTCATGTGGTGCAATGGATCATCATTTGCAGGTTGGGAGGATAACTTCGAGGAGAGGATCGCAGCAATCAGAAGGAAGGAGATAGCGGCCATCGAACGTGTTAACACGTATCGAGTTTTGAACGAGGCCATCTTCTTCTTTTGCAATGTCACAACGTCCGGTACGTGCATCCAGTTAATCAAAAAAGTTGTCGCAGATGAACGCACACACGCTGCTCACTCTTCTCCTGGCTTCGTTCTTGAACTTAGTGGTTATATTCATCATTCACGTGGGAAGTGGTGGAATTTTGACGCCCCGGACGGTTTTCACGACGATGGTCTTGATGAATGTGGCACAGCTAGAGGTAAATGCGCAGCTTCATACGGCATCGACATTTCTGAGTTCTCTGTACGCCTTGAGCTTATTGGATTACGTTGCTGTTTTGGCGCCAGATCACGAAACACATGTCTCTGGGGGTAATGGCGGTGTCTGAAGTTTGGGTTTCCATCAGCCGCATACAAAAATTCCTTGAAATGCCCGAACTTGCAACGAGTGGCCAGCGTGACCTTCAACCTGACGATGACGAAAATGCAGCCATAGTGGTGTCTCAAGTGACCTGCTACTGGAACAGCAATGGGAGAGGGCGCGTGTCCCTTTCTCAGCACGGTAGCGAAAAGTTGGACAGGGAATCGTCAGGGCTGATAGTGGCATTGGATGACGTATCAGTCGAGTTCGAAATGGGAGCTCTGACGTGCGTGATTGGCAGCGTCGGATCGGGCAAATCTGCTCTCCTCCAAATGCTTGCGGGGGAGCTTCCGATATCATCGGGGGTGATTCGGAGACGCGAATGTTCAGTTGCGTATGCGCCCCAAGGTGAGTTCAACCGAAACATTCATCGCGCTAACTTCCCGCGACTGCCTCTGAAAACTGACATCTTGGGCACCAGATGCATGGATCATGAATGGCACGGTGAAAGAGAACATTTTATTGGGTTTGGAGTTCAAGCCGGAGCAATATTCAGAAGTCGTGAATGCTTGCGGCTTGAACGTCGACCTTGACCAGCTCCGCGAGGGGGAAGAAACCATCGTTGGTGATCGTGGTGTCCAACTTAGTGGCGGCCAGAGAGCACGAATAGCCCTTGCACGAGCCTTTTACAGGGATGCCGACATCATACTCCTCGACGACCCGCTCTCGGCTGTGGACTCCAAGGTTGGTCGGCTGCTATTCTTTTCTGCAATCCAGGATCTCGGCCTGAAGCGAGGCAAGTGTGTCATACTTGTGACACACCAGCACCAGTTCATTGGAGATAGCAGATGCGTCATGATGAGCGGGGGGCGCATTGCATGCATTGGTTCTTACCAAAAGTGCATCGACGCGTCGGGTGGAAAGCTAATCAGTGCGTTACAAAACCAGTCTGCAGAAGACCTCACAAAACTAGACACGTCTAAAACCAAGACTGGTAGCAAGACGAAAGCGAAGCGAAGAAGTGAGAAAGAACCAAACGAAAAGGGAGCATCGAAATCACCTGATGACCAACCTGATGATCACAAAGAGCAAAGTTCAGTTGGGATTGTGAAAAGGGAAACCTTTGTCAACTACTTGAAAGCTATGCCCGGAGGTATCGTCACTGGCATTCTCATGGTAGGTGTTGTCACCTCTATTGTATCTCGCTGTGATTTTGCGTCCACGATAATTAACGACATGATTGGCTCCATGACTCTCTCTGCATCGTAGGTGGTATTGTTTGCGGCAACGCAGGGCTCTGTGATGGCAACCATCGCGGCAATGGGACTATGGTCAGAAGTTCCTGCAGGGGATCAGATGTCGGGAAATATTGTTGGATTGATGGCTGGGCTTGTCGGAATCGTAATATTTCTATCAGTGTTGTGAGTGCTCATGGTGTCGTCCATCTTACGCGCCTCATGACCATACACACCAAATCTCACTTTCGCTTCTTTTATTGCCAGCCGCGCATTTATCAGTTTCCATCTAATGATCCAAGCGTCAAAGAACCTCCACGACTCTATGACGAGAGCAGTTCTTCGAGCCAAGATAGAATTCTTCGATACAAATCCACTTGGCAGGTAAGGACTGCTCTGACATTTGTATTCGTCACACGCTGCTTCAGAGGAGGAATTGCCAACTACTTTCTAATCATACACTCTGTTAACAGAATTCTCAATAGATTTTCCGCGGGTAAGTAAAACAAGTTCGTGTGCCCCCTATGTCGTTGTATCGATTAATCCATATGCTGACTTCACTGTGTTTTTGGTAGACGTGGGATCCAACGACGATTTGCTCCCAACTACTCTATTCGACTTCAGTGTCTGCTCCTTTTTGGTCCTCGGGTAAGCCTTCACACATCTGCATTTGCGTTCACTGGAGCACGGAAGACTGTGCGTCACTAATGATCATGAAACTTATCATTCCGCTTCTTCGAAAAAGGGCCTTGCTATCTGCAATTGTTGTGCTACCGATTGTACTTGTCATCGTCCCTCCCTTGATCTGGTACTTTGCCAGAGTGAGAAGAGTGTTTCTTCGAACATCGAGAGAGCTGAAGCGATTAGGTAAAAGAGATCTGACCCATCTAAGTCAGAAAGGATCCCTTTGTTATTTCTAATCACATTTTATTTGTCGCCCAAACCACATCCAATTCTTGAACAGAGGGACTTGCACGCTCTCCAATATTTGCCATGTTGAGTGAATCTCTAAGTGGTATCGCCACCATAAGGGCCAATGGAGCACACGATTACTTTCAGAATAAGTTTCGGTCTGTGCACGATGCACACGGTAAGGATTAAGGGCTGCGACGTTTTGACCTCATTGAATGGATGCCCTCACATGAAAGTTGAATTCTTGAACAGGACGATCCTTCTTTGCTTTCATAGCATGCAGGTAAGCTCGAAACTATTGCAAGGTGCATACATCGCTTCCCTTCCCTTGACCTCATTGGCCAGTGCATTTCCTTTCATTCAGTCGTTGGCTTGGATTTAGGATGGATTCGCTCATGTTCGTATTCCTCGCCATAGCAAGCTTTCTCGCTGTTGTTGTTCACCAAGAAGCTTGGCTGAAAATTGACCCCAGTATTTTGGGTGAGTGAGAAAGGCTTCTGAGCCAATGATTTCGTCAATGAGTCCTGACAATGTCTGTACACCCTGCCGTCTCGTCGTCTCACTTCGCACATTATGCCCATTTGACCCTCATGTATATGATAAAGGTCTCGCATTGTCCATGCTCATTCAGCTCACAGCCCTGTTCCAGTGGACCGTGAGGCAATCGGCTGAAGTTGTCAACCACTTCGTTGCAGTAGAGCGAGTTGTTGCTTTCAGGGATTTGCCACCTGAGTCTGCACTGACGAATGATTTCGATGAAAGTTTGATTGAGTGGCCAGCTAAGGGGGAGATTCAGGTGGAGGATCTCAATGTTAGATATAGACCAAGTCTTCCTCTGTCCTTGCGAGGGCTTACATTCAAAATAGAAGGCGGTTCTCGGGTGGGAATAGTAGGAAGGACTGGATGTGGGAAATCAACTTTGGTGCAATCACTGTTGAGGCTATTGGAGCCAGAAAATGGTCAAATCGTGATCGATGGCGTTGACATCTCAAAGCTGGGACTGCACAAACTTCGCACCTCCATATCAGTCATCCCACAATCACCTGTCTTGTATGGAGGATGCTCCTTGCGTGAGAACTTGGACCCTTTCCGTCACCACAATGATGAACAGATCTGCGAATCCCTTCTTGATGTACATATGCTAGACGCAATCCAGTCCCTTTCACACGGGTTGGACACGATTGTGGCTGAGGGGGGTTCAAATTTCAGCACAGGACAACGCCAGCTGCTATGTCTTGCGCGAGCTATCCTCCGACGGAATAAGATCCTTGTGCTGGACGAGCCGACAGCCAATGTTGACTCCCACACTGATAAACTGCTTCAACAAGCAGTAGGGAAAAGCTTCCAGGCAGCAACGATCCTTGCTGTTGCTCATAGGCTTGACACAGTCATTGATTACGATCGGATCCTAGTCCTTGGTGCAGGGGCCGTGTTGGAATATGGCAGCCCCAATGAGCTCATATTAAGTGGTGGTGCTTTTTGTAGCATGGTTAATGATACCGGGGAGGAAATGGCCAGTGTCCTCAAGGCCCGAGCAAGGGAAAATGCGTCGAAATAGTATAGGAGACCATTGCCTTGCACAATTGGTGGCCAGGGCGAATGCAGTGCCAAGGCCTGCCAAGCCAATCGCTCATCAGAGATTATCACATTCTGGTGCAAATAAAAATAGAAGCATCATGTTGTGCAGCCCATTGATTCCATCACAACCTTCTGCTCTGGTGGATACCGTCTTGTGCCGAAAGCTTCGTATTCGAATACGATTCTACTGACACCACCATAAAAAGATCGACTGCCATCTGGACTCATCTGGAGCAAGCATTGTCCAAATATTGGGTTGATAGATGATGCTGGTGGATGTTACGGTCTCAGCTGCAGTATGAAATGAGTAGGTACGAATGAGATGAATGAAATTGAAGTCCAGATTGGTTGTTAATGATATGTGTTACTATTGTTTGTTTTTAACTTGATGTATGTAGTTAGTATTGATGCAGAACAGATGGAAGAGTTTCCATGAGTAATGTTCAGGGTATACTATTACAGGATCGAAGTGTCTCCTCCTAGAGATACAATGGCACCGCATGGTCCAGTTTAAGTGGATGACATGTCAGATGCTTTCGCCATGATGTGGCACAGGGTTGCCGCAAATTTATTACTAAGGAGTCATGGAGTCGTGGGAGGAGCGTCATGTTCTGTTGTAAGCAATGCTCGTGATAAGTGTGATGTGCGTGATTTCGTTTGATGATATTGTGAGTTGTAAGCGTGGAGCGCTATGGCATTTTGTTGTTGTTGTTGTGTTGTATGATGTTGAGTGATAGGTGTTCTTGAAGGATGGGGGTGGGTCAGTGTGTCCTCGAATGGCGGCAGTTATCTTGCCGCCCGTCCCGTTAAAAGTCTTCAGGATCATTCTCGAATGCTTTGCCGATATGCTGATGATTTTATGGTGATGGGTTTTAGAAGCCAAAGGCGGATAGGAGGCTTGGAGCGGGGATGGGAGCGGGTTGATCCACCTCGCCCTTCTTGGTCAGCCTGATTTCCATGAGGGGGGCGCCGTCCTCGTCGAAGATCATGAACCCCACGCGCTCCTCGTCGTCGCACTTCCAAGACCACTCGCGCCCCACGACGCCCTCCATGGCGACGAGGAAGCGGGCCCAGTCCCTGACGAGCCGGTCCGCGGCCGTAGTACTACCCTGCGAACCCATCTCGCGGAGCATCCAGTCGACGAAGCAGTCGCGGCTCCGGCCCCTTCCGAGGTCGTCCTCGAAGCGACAGCCCGCGAGGTCGCCGAGCTGCTTGGGGGCCTTCCAGATCTCGGCGGGGTCGTTCGTGAAGGCGCCTCGCCAGGCGCAGTCGAACCATCGAGACTCGTCGGAGAGCTCGGCTCGGACCATGGCGAGGGTCTCGGCGAGGGTGATCGGGGGTCGGACGTCGTGGCCGGGAGGGTCGTAGCGCAGGTTGGCCGCCTTGATCTTGTCGAGGAGGCAGTTCGCCACCTCTTCCCTGGAGGAGAATGAGTGGCGTTTGGAGAGTACCACGGAAGCGTCGCGGCCTGAGTCTTCGCGGTCGTCGGATGGACCACCCGTCACCATCGTCTGACGCGAGCATACCTGGAAGGCCTTGTCGCGCACGTCCTTGGAACAGCCCCGGCTCGATAGGCTCAACGAGAGCAGGTCCCTCGGAGCAAGATAGGAGTAGACTTCGCCGGTCAGCCCGGCGTCGAAGACCGTCGTCATCGATCCGGCGCCCCCAATGATGGGACGGCCGGCGTCCTCCCCCCGAACAGCTTGGAGATCGCCCGCGGGTAGGCCGCCGCCGCCCTCGCCGCCCGCCGCGAGTGCCGCCGCCCTGTCGAGGCCTGCCCTCCATGCGTCGTCACCCGCGAGTCTCTCGTTGAACGACATTGCCAGATGAGTTCTATTGAGGTGGCTTTCCTATTCCTTTCCGAAAAATGACATCGAGAGGCCCGTTCTGTTGGGTGAATGAATGGTCCACTCGGCGCTCGCGCTCCATCCCCGATGGCTCTCTCTCGCTCGCTCGCTCTCTCGCTCGCTTTGCTTGCTTGCTTTGGATTGTTTCAATCGATTGGATTGCCTTTTTGATGGATGGCGCGCGCCAGAAGAGCACATCTTGTGGACGAAAATGGTCCAATGATGGAATGAGCGCGAAAACGACAGCTGGTAGTATCACTATGGATCTGTTTGGATGGGAATTGCTTGCCTATTGCGCGCGAAAAGGATCGCCTCTCGTCCGGTACATGCCGCGCCAAGCCATGTGAAGCATGCATGCACAGTAGGTATGTAGGTATCTATGTACAATAAAAATGAAAAATCACGCGGGAAGCTACGGTATGGTAGCAGTGTGTCAGTGCATGCTTTGAAGTTGCTTTGGGTGCATCCTATTTATGATTCCACTTTCTAATCTTGTCAACCCCCAATTCTTTGAACGTCAAAGGACTTTTAGGAACTCGTATTAGTGGTCAATGTGCGAAGCCGGATTTCGTGAAATAGATGTGACTGATGTGACGTCATGACCTTGAACAATGCGATGGATTGAGTGGTGCTCGTCCCAGCCACGCACATAAACTCTATGTAAAAAAACAATGACAGGCGGAGACTCCGTGTCATTGTCCGACTTGTACCTATTCCGTCGCGATTCCATCTTAGCAGATGTCCAGTAGTCCTATTGTCATTGCTGAGAGTCATTGTCATTGGTCTTCTCTCTAGTTTAGGCAAATATGGCTCCATCACACAACACTCATCCAAACTCATCGCCAAAAAAGAATGGACGACGAGGCCGAGCCCTGCCCAACTATCTGTCCTCTGCCCCAAGCCCCAAGTGCTCCAAGAGGGTAAGGTAATGGTAGTATCACAACCTTATGATACATACAAGCTGCACACAAAATGGTGTGTTGGTGTTGGGTTCTCTGGCAATGGCAATGGATCATATCTTCTTTCAATTAGATACCAGTGGCAGTGGAAATGGCCAAGTATCAATTGAAAAGACACAAATGACGCAATAACAGACATACATGCACATGAATAAGAGATGCTTTCCTCTAAGCACAAAAACAATAGAGGTATGATATACACACAACCACAAAACGGATTTCAAAAAATGCAATTGAATGATGGTGATAAAGGTCCCAACTTGTCCCAACACCATCACCATATTATATTACTCAAAAATGCCAACACACGTTCAAACTTGTCATTGCCATTTGATTTATGATATATCTTTGGCTAGTCTGCCACAACAAGTCTCGAATACTCCTGCGCAAACCAAAATCAAAATGGAGAGGCAATGCAAGATCTTGATGTAGGACAAGATCATAGGCATAGAATAATAGTAATAACAATGATACAAGAGGAAGGATCATAGATAACAGGAAATAAGAATGGCCGACTTCAAAACTTACATATCAGCATTTCTCATCTATTATTGCCTTCATCTTTTGTGGCAACTGTCTCACCAAGCAATAGTATAAAATAGAAAAGCTTATGTATGTTTATGTTTGTGTAGCGACTTTAGCATAATTTTTTAGTGATATCTGGCCCCAGGTATTGTACACATGTTTTCGTTTTGGACACCAATTTCTGCTCACAAGTTCAAGTTAGAACAAAAATATGAAAGTGCCAATGCAAATGACATCAACGCCAAGAATGCAGTGTAGCCACTCATGAGTAATCGATTAGTAAGATGCAACAATTGAAATGATAACAAAACATGGGCCATTATTGTATCTATTATCATTATCATCATTGTATACATCCAGACATGTGACATATTGCATAGCTGCCATGCTGACACTCACATATCAAGCAAATCACAAGCAAGCTGCATTTGACGATGGCAAGAAGTTGATGGATCAAGCTTGCCCCTGCCCCCTCCCAATCACAGCATAGCAGTTAGTTAGTGCGTGGGCCAAGGATGCGGTAGAGATTCTACCTATGTTGGTGTTGATTCTCTTCGCCACTTTTTTGGCAGGGGTGGGGAAAGATTCCACTTCATGAATTGCCACCATCCTCTGCAATACCGAAAAATAAACAACAATTTGAGTAGATAGATTTGATTCGAATTGAATTCTGTTTCTCTTTTTCTAATTCATCGACATACATACGTATTCCTCTGTTACACTCCGTAGAGATTCATCGGTACTGCTGTCGTACTCAACGGCGACACATCGCAGAAAGCCGCATTGGCGGCAAAAAGAACAAATCATCTCGGCAGGAGGTGTCAATCGAAGTCCCAGCCGGCGGAGCCGGCAGCGAGCCGCGAGCACAAGATGTGCTCCTTTTTTGCTATCAGGTGGCCGTTGCCGCAACAGAGGTCGATGGAGTCCACATATCGGAGGCCGTTGCCGTGCCATAGCGATTGACAGCACGGTGGAAGTCCCCACTTCATCCTGCCCGCGACCATGGACCGGATCATCTGCGACCTACGCCGCGCCTCCCAGGACCTGAGGGACGGCCGGGGCTGCGACTTCGGAGGCGTCAACCTCCGCTACCGCCGGCCAATGCGAGCGATCCCAGACCAACGGGGCGACGGTGCCATTAGGGAGTCGCTCCAGTGCGACAAGGTTCTGATGGTCCACTGGAAGAACTTCTTCAAAGCGCTGCGCGCGCGTGACGAACGGTTGGAGGAGGGAGCGGGTGCGGAGAAGACCGTGACCACGGCAGCCGAGGACTGGGAGCTGACGAGGATCGAGCTCACGGGCCGGCTACGGGATCTTATCGAGCAAGTCCTTGTCGACAGGACGAGCCTGCGTTCGCTCCTGCTGGACGCCAACGAGTTCGGACCCCGCGACGGAGCCCTCTTTCTATGCAGCATCGTCGAGAGAAACCTATCTCTCCAGAGGGTATCATTCCACAATAACGAGCTGGAAGAATCGGATGACGTGAGGAGATTATGCACCGCAGTGGCCGGGCACCCCTCCATTGGGCACCTCACTCTGGACAATGTGTCATTAAATGGCAGCGAGGAGAAATTGGAGATGCTACTTGATGCCAGCAAGAAACTGGAATGCCTCGGCATCTCGGGCAGCGGCCTGGCGTCGCGAAGGGCCGCCGACACGATAGCTCGGTTCCTGGAAAACAGCAGACTAAAGAAGTTGTATATGCAGAACAACAGCTTCACGGATGAGTGCGCAGATCTATTCGCCTCGGCTTTGAGGAGGAACAGGCAGCTGAGCGTCTTGGAAATAAGTGGCAACGAGTTCACTCAAAGCGGACGGAGAACAATTCACGACGCACTGTTCGACACATCGAGCCTGGATGCTGCGATGGCGTCCAATCATATGTGTGCAGTCTACATTGATGAGCCCGAACAGTCAGGCAGCATGGACATCATCAACGGCAACGGAACACCATCACAAAACTTACATCAAAAAGTTTACTCGCTCCTGTACGCGACCGAGCCGGACGGGATAAAATTGGGCAGGTTGCTGTCCGGAGTGCCGACGGCGCTCATGCCCGACGTATTGGGCTACGTTCAAGACTATTACGTCGACGACATTCCGAGAGAAATGAAGAGGCACGTTATGGAGTCGATACGGCATTTCACGTCAGCCGATTGCGACGAGGAGTTTTCGAGGCAGACCGCGCTGACCGTGACATTCGAGATGCTCCGCGGCTGGAACCTTCCACTCCTATACACGAATCTCTGAGAGTTCTTCATTTGCGTTTCATATTTGGTGAACAGAGAATGGCAGTTCTTCATGCCGATGTCTAGTTTTGCTCGGAGCACACCTTCATGTGCAATGTGCATATTTGTTTCATTTCAACGACTTGATAAGACTTTTCGATTGCACCTCCTACATGTGCATATTCATTTCACTTCAAGGACTCACCAAGAGATTTTTGACCTCTGCATGCCTGGATGATACTCAGTTCCATGTATTCTATTACGCTGCACAATGTTACACTTAAGTAAAAAAAATAAACAGCTTCACATACATTCAAATCGAGAGTCTTTTGTGTTGACGTTATCTATGCGACCACGATATGCGACATTCTCTCCTCATTCGAGATGTTTCATCCTCCCACGCAAATTGAATATTGTGGGTGGGAATCTTTTGGCGTCTGCTTGATTTTTGTGTTACCTCTTTCATCAAAACAGAAAATGAAAACACAATACAATAGTGTCCATTTGTTGCTTATTCACATGGTGGTACTTGGTGGCTTCTGCAAGACCCTTTCAATAAGGAGTCTTCAACCAACAGAGAAATCCTCAATCGCCACCAGCATCGTCCCCTTTCCTCCCACCAAATCTCCTCCTCCGCCCAGCATACCACTCAAGAGCCTCCCGCAGCGCCCTGTCGTCGAAATCCGGCCACAGGTCGTCGGTGAAATACAATTCCGCATATGCCGCGTCCCAAAGCAGGAAGTTCGACAGCCGCCTCTCGCCCCCCGTACGCACAATCAGGTCCGGATCGGGGAGGCCGGACGTTCGTAACCTCTGGGATATCTGCGTTTCGTCGTCGAGGGCTTCGGGCGAGAGTACACCGCGTGCCACGTCCACGGCCACCTCCCTCGCCGCGCGGAGGATGTCGGCGCGTCCTCCATAGTTGACAGCAAGGCATATCGTCAGGGGCATGGCACCCCCTTTGCATGCCACGCTGCTCTCTCTCTCTAGTGCCAGGAGCTCCCTCCTTGGGCCATCGGGTATCCTCTCGTCATCTAAGTCGCCCAGCAGTTTTATTTTCACGCTGCCCCCCCGCACGGCATCGTGAGTTCTATATTGCGCTGCCGTCCTTTCCATGAGCCCGAAGATTGCCGAGATCTCCGAAGATGGCCTAGACCAATTCTCGGTGGAGAACGCAAACAACGTACAACATTCGATTCCCCCAGGATCATTTTCTTGCCCCTCGGTCGCAGCTCCCTGACGAGAGTAGCTCTGCAGGGATTTTATCAGCTTGACAACCCTGTCAGCCCCCGCAGCGTGTCCCATCGACTCGGGGAGCGACTTGCGCTCGGCCCACCTGGAATTCCCGTCGCAGATGAAGGCCACGTGCCGAGGAAGATCCAACTTTGACTCGTCACTCGGTGACGACGACGTCCTCTCAGCTTTCGGGATGATTGGCGATTGCGCTTTTTCCAGGGGTGACAGAGACGCATTAACTGCGGAGTCGTGGTGGGATATCGTGGAGAGCAATCCAAAATCAGTGGATGTCCGCTCGACGCGGAGCCGAGCATTCGGTCTCTGACTGCTCCGTGCAACGCGATGCGGCAGGGCAAACCCAACGCACGGAGCGGTAGCCCGACCCGATCTATAGCAGTCATATCCGGAACCTACGCTCGACGACCGCAGCGCGCTTACGGAACGATTATTGTGCAACCGACGCGATGCACGCGCAACTCCACGCGGATGCAGCGGCGACGCGCACGACCGCCGACCGCGGGCGTCGGAGCGCCGGATCACGCATAGCAGCACCAGAGCGAGGGCCGCCTTCAGTTCGGGACGCCGTGCCGGCGAAGATATTCTGCACATCTTTCCCGTTCTTTCCCTGCGCGACATGGCCATGCCATGTCCGCCGCGGACGGTTCGTGCCATGGTCACGACCACGACGGTTTTGTTGAGTGAGTGAGTGAGTGAGTGGTGAGTGGACAGGATTTAGACCATAATTTAGACCGGAAAGAGGGCAAGATAGATTTGTCACTAAAACATCATTCATCAATGAAAATGTATCGATCAATATGTAGGAATAAACATCAAATAAAATACGGGGCATAATGCATTCAAGCAAGTGACCCCCCTATTTTTTATTGCTGACACAGGAAACAATCATACAAATAATTTTCTACTAGCGAGCAAGTCCAGATTAGATGCAACGGCAGAGATTCCACGATGGACAAAGTCGACGAGGCCAGCAAGAAGGTCAGGGATGCACGGGAGAAGGAAGAAATCGCCTACCAGCAATGCCTCGAGAAGCTCGACGACGCCGAGGCGAAGTTGAGACGCAGGTACGAGCTCCTGGAGTCGAGGAAGGATGACTCCGCGCAGAAGCACGGCTCGAAGGACGCAGCCGACGACGACGTCCTCAAGATCAATGCGGGGGGCACGGTATTCGCCGTACGACGGGGGAGGCTGCGACAGTTCCCGGGGAGCAGGCTCGAGGCGATTTTCTCCGGTAGGTGGGACGAGAAGTTGCCCAGGGACGGAGCGGGGCGGATTTTCCTCAACGTGAACCCCAATTGTTTCAGGGTCATCGTAGACTACCTGAACGAGGTGGCCATCTCGACCCCAGAGAACATGCCGAAAGGTCCCGTCGTGGACGAGGAGCACGACCCGATACTGCGTCAGTTGCTTGAGCTGTTTGGTTTGTGTGACTTCGTGGGGGTGGCACCGCTGCACAACCCTCCGGATGACAGTGTGATAATATCTGATGATCTCGACATCCTCCATCAGTGGCTGGAGGAGGAGGGGGTATACGGAGATATGAGGCTTCTATACAGGACGACGAGGGATGTTGATGAAGGTCGTTTCGGCAATGACGCTACATTGCCATTTCACAATAAATGTGATCATAAGGGTCCTACTCTCTCCCTGATGAAAACGGTTGAAGGGTTCATCATAGGCGGCTATTCCAGTGAACCATGGGATTGCGAACTCTCGGGGGGTAATTGCGAGGGTCATGCTGCCAAGATAGCATTTATATTCCATTATGGCAATGGTACTGTCCCTGAAAAGCTGAACTTGATCTATAAAAATGATCCCAAAGCTGTGATGAGTTCCATGTCATCTGGCCCTGGATTTGGCGATGACATTCATGTGATGAACTCTGGTGGCCCACCTCTGCATCTATATTTCACGCCTGGGAGACACTATGAAGCATCAAATAATGCCCTTATTACAAATTTGGGAAGGGCAGGCATGGATGTCGAAGAAATGGAAACTTTTCAAGTAGGGGAATTCCACGAGCGTGTGTGCACCAACATCGAAGGATACTATGTCTTCACGAAGGATGTCAATGCTGCACTTGAAGAGAAATTACAAGCGCTTCAGAAAGCCGAGGACAAGCTCAACTCTCTCGAGTACAGTTTTGTGGAAGAAGAGCGATTTGTGGATTTTCTAGCCAGCACTAGTAATGGCGGGAAAGATATCATTGAGCTCAATGTCAGTGGTGTCGTGATGACGACAAATCGATCGACGCTGCAGATCAAAAAGGATTCTGTCCTGGCACGACAATTTGACAAAGTCTGGACGGACAAGGGGTGTAAGAATGAAAATGTCCGTGTTGAAGAGTGGGAGTCGAACGACGTTAGCGAATGGGCAAGGAAAACCGATGGAATTCCAGATGATGTAGCAAATGCTCTCAGTTCCTACGCCATAACGGGGCGCGAGCTGCTCGTGTTAGGGAAAGAAGGGTTGGCTATGATGAATATCACGAGGCCAGGAACTGTGTGTCTGCTTCTGGATGAGATCCGTAAGCTTCAGAAGGCTAGCCAGGAGATTGTGACCTTGATCGAACATTCGCCGTATTCCTTTGGCAAGATTTTAGATTATCTCCGGCTGGTAGAACTTCATGCGTGCAACTTTGCCAAAGACCCGCGGGTAAGCAAAGCTATTGTGAACGATGTCGAGAGGGAGAGATTTTTGAAGATTGTTGACTATTACTTTCCGGGCGAAGATTCCAGTTTCATCCTGGAGTAATGCCCATTTTGTTGAATGAACAGTGTCTCTATGTAAAATATCCTAGAATTGATTTATTACTGCGCAACAAATAAAATAACAGTGTAAAGTATCCTACTGCACCAGCCTCGAGTCATCTGTTTGGGTAATAGTCCAATTTAGGGACGAAAACAACCGAGACAACTCCAACGAATCGACATCAATTGAGTATCAGCATTGGGGCATCACTCATACCCTGACTTCTCCCATGAAGACAGTTAAACATTCTCATTTGTTGGAGCAAACTCTTCTCCAACGTCCTCAGCCTCCTTGCACTCTTCCTCTCCATCCTCACTGATCATAGCAGCGTTGCGCCTCTCCTGCTCCAGCTTCAGGATTTGCTCCTTGCAAGCAGCGAGCTCTTTCTTCAGTGATTCATATTCGTCTTCACGCCCTGTAGAATCAGGTTCGTTATATGATACAGCAGAGACTATACGAAGGCCGACTCCGGCAGATGAAGTATTGGACTTGGCGTTGCCGTTGCTTGCTTTGGTTGACGAATGTACCTGGTTCGCTGTTGAGCCAATCGTGTTGCCTATGCCAGACGTGCTCCCGTTTGATGCTTCATTCTTCTCTTTCCTTTTCTTCTTCATGAAGAAAAGCTTTGGAACAAAGATGAGGAGGAGAAGTGACATAGTCACAATGAAGATCATTGTTGCCTTCAGGAAGTAGCTTGCAGTTGGATTGCTTCGCACGGAATGGAGTGAATGTGTGTTCGAATTCATGCAAAATCAATGGGCGGAAATTCATAATACAAGGTACACACCTGTCTACAAGAACCAACAGAGGGATTCCAACAAGCACAACCTCGAACCAACTTCCAACGGCAATGGCGAGATACTTTGATTCTGAGTATTCATCACTAATCCCCCTTGCACGGTACGCTTGAATACACGCAAGGACCAAAGCCCCAATATTCACACATAGAATGGGGATACCAAATGCTTGCAGACCCTTGTTTTCTGAACGGCACGCTCCATAAGTATCAACATCATTGATGGTGGCTACAGAGTGGTCATCGGCAGAGAGTCGTACGAAGCGGAGGGGATCAACTAATGTCCATGCAAGTAGGAGGGCGAAGTTCAATCCGAACAATACTAGAAACGGCTTCATCACGTCTTTCTCTGTGACAGTAACCCGAGTAAACTTCCTGGCTGCGGAGAAGATTTGGTTCAGACGCCAAATTTTGCTCACTAGAGCAGCGAATGAAATCGTAAAGCCCATAGAGACCAACCATGGCACAGCCTACGAGCGAGATGGTGAAATGAGATATCACTAAGTGGTCACTTTCCAAACTTGTAAAGTGAAATTTACACAGATGATACATGATTACTCACCATGCAGGCTGCATCAGCTCCTGCTTCACTTGCATTGCCGTCATCAAATCCTAGTGGTATCAAGGCAGATCCCATAATCCCTGTGCCAACACAGATCAACACGAGGAATAGCGGCTGCGATGCGCGCACCACCCCCTTCTCCTTGTAGTTGTAAGTCCATCCGGCGAAGGAAAATGACGCCACAAGCACAATTGCCGCCAGTGTCCAACCAAAGGCTGCAATATTGCCAATGTGGTTGTCGTTTGTAGGTTCCGATACACGGACAGTCACATAAAATGTCAAGTCGGCATCATGGAAACAATCAGGATAGTTGTCGTCAGCTACGTTCACTGTGATTGCAGCAGAAGATGTCCCAGCATTCATGTCTTGTACTTGTATAATGTATTCGATTGTGAAAGATGATCCGGCGGAGAGGGGATGACCTTCATTCAACCGAGATGTCTCGCCAACAAATTGAATCCAAGGTGCCAAAGTTCTTGGAAGGATGGTGACATCCAAAGCGCCATTGTTTTGAACCTGAAAGCTGCCGGAAAGTGACTGACCACTTCCCCGCTGATACTCGCCTTTGTTTGTTTCAGAGGATAACTCAACTTTGACTGCACCATCCAGCTCAGATTTAGGCACTGCCACCAGAAGAGTCCAGTCAGAAGTGTAGCCCCATCGATCAAAGAGGATGTAGTGGGGAATTGCTTCATTTGTGCCAGTCAGAGTAATATCAATTTCTTCGTAACCTCGCTCTCCACGGGGCGTTTCCAGAACCGCCTTCTGCAGTGCAGTCCAATTCGCGTTTTGCAAGTTGACAACAGGCTCGTGGATAGTATCACCCACTTGGTAAGTCTGATTGCGTCGATCCACTCCGATGGGCTTTCCTTGGACGTCTACTTGCCGATGCTCCTCCATTCCTGTGCGTTCTGGGTAGATCTTCTCCACAACACTCTGGCTGATCGTGATGGCCTTGAAGGTAGTGCTATCAACAAGAAAAGCGAACGACCCCGGGGTCAGCGTACCTTCGAGACCACTGAGCCACTCGGACACGGATGTAAGCAAGATATCAAAGCCAAGGTGAGCGATATAGTCATCGTTGTACTCGTGCCCGCGGAATGTACCCTTGTAATACACAAATGACACCGCCGTAACCATAGCTCGACCAGTTGGGTCCATCGCGTCCGCATCTACAACAATATTTTGGAAGGAGTTAGGCGATAGTCTCAATCATGCAAAAAATAGTGCAATGCACAATGCCTGAATGATATCCCACTCACAAGGTCCAAAGAAGAACGAATCTCGGGGCTTGCCACCGTTCTCGTCTGTGAAGTACGCTCCTGATACCATCTCGTGCGAATCGAAGTCCTTGCCCTGCAGGTCTGCCATGGTGAAAGGGTGGCCGTAGAGCTGGAGAGGCGGATAATACCAAAGACTGTCGCCCCACGACAATACATATCCCGCTGAATCGAAATACATTAGAGGCACATCTAATATGAGCTTCAAGCAATGATTGTAATTAGCGAATGTGATGCGAGAAATACCTACTGACCTGCATACAAGTTGTCGAACGGAAGGGGCATCTTCTCCGCTCCCTCTGACCTCCCGTTTCGGTGGCAGACGTGCCACTTGGACTCCTTTGACCGGCGATCTACAAGCCAGGGCAGGATATCTGAGGCAGAATCAATCATGGCTGCGTCCGATGCCTAGAGAGATACGTTGGCGTGTAACTTAGTCAACCCATGATGCGTGCGACGTGCCACGAACAGACCCAAGCACAATGCATGGAACCAGAATGGAACTCACCTTGTCTCCGTTGTGAGGCATGTTCGATTCCGAGACGAAGCGCTCCACCCGCCTGTCCACCCGATCGTCAACCCAAGACAGCCCCGCCGTCACGGTGGTGTCGTTCGCGGTCAAGTTGCGCGCCCCGCCATCCAGCGACGAGGCCAGCCCCCCCAGCACGTCGGCGTCCTCCCGCGAGCCGGAGACGATCGCCTCGGTCATGTACTCGCGCATGAGCTCCACGTCCTCCATCGACTCGCGGAAGAGGGACCGGGTGTCGAGGGAGTGCAGACGGGTCACGTCCAGCCCTCCGAGGACGTCGCATATCTTGAGCGCCTTCTCGTTGTTGTTGTTGCCGCCGGCGCCGTTCTCGGAGGAGAAGATGCCTTCTTCGGCTTCGCCGGCCGAGTCGTCCTTCGGAAGGCGGCACTCGCCGTGCTCGCTGGTGGTCCGCCTACTCACCACCCCGTGTTCGCCCATCCGTCCGTCGGACCTGCTAGAAGGTGTGAAGCGAGGGTGCTCGCCAAGGCTACGGATCAGGTCGAGGGGGATGGCGGAGCACGTCGCCGTGCCGATGGCGATGACTGTCGCTGTTGAGATGGATCGAAGCTTCATGGCACTACGTTACGTTGTCGATCGTATGAGCAGAGATGAAGGAGCTGGACAGCTCGACGGACGGGGGGGGTGGTTCCTCGTCTAGTTTATTTGTGGGTTCATGCCCTAGTGGCAGAGACCTCT
>JALLBE010000122.1:0-29085 GCA_036939795.1 Thalassiosira mediterranea
TCGAAACCGTCAGTCATGTGCGCGTGCGCACATGCGCTCTAATTCCAAAAGCCTACCTTCGAGCTCCTTCGCCCTTCACGCAGGCCCCATTGGTTGGTTGGTCGTTGGTCGTTGGTCGTTGTCGTTGGCGTCTTGGTCTTCGTTCGTGATCTTTCGTGATCCTTCGTGATAAGTTGGACACATCAACATAGATCAACCTGGTCAATGATCACAATTTGTAAATAGCTTCGTGACCTTTTTCGTGATCTCCAATTAACCATCTCACGGCTGTTTCCCACTACATACAATACACAATACCTCATTTTTTAGTCCCTGCAAAGATAGATCGATCGAAGTTTCAAGGCAATCTCAAGCATAATCTCAAGCCTATGGTCAAGCCAAGGTCAACCATCTCTCTAGAAATACTATTATGTAAAACTGGGGACATTAAGCTGTGCCTGATTTCCTCACACCACTTCGTTGGGTCTTGTCGCTTGTCGCCACAGGAGGTACCAATCCGTACCAATAGTACTTGTGCTCAAGGGTTGAAGAATGCGATCGTTACAGCCGGGAGAACAGTCTCTCGGAGATGTAAGATGAACTACTCTTGACTAGGCCAATCTGATAATTTTATCTGTTTTCTATCGGAAAGAACTATCTAACATATAATGAAACGAAAAGATGCAAGCTCATCCCCCCTGACAGCACTCCACATGGCAGTAAGTTGGCAGGGAACACGGTCATTTGGAGCTAATTTCGTGCGGACTATATCGAACTAAATCAATAAGACTAAAGCTGCTACAATAAAGTCGATTGCAGTGCAATGAGGATACAGGGTACGATCAAATGAGCCCACCCAGTGAACGCACTAGCAGCGCTACTGTCAGGACTTTTCACGGCACTGATTGAACCGTCATCTTCGGATAACTGCATCGAAGACGTTTCTGTCACTGTTGTGGATGCTGACGTGGTTGTTTCGTCCAAGGAGGCGGTCATGGTGGCGGTCACCGTTGCACTGGTGGCAATCGTTGCAGTGGTTGTGACCTCTCCAGTTGCTATGGGGGTTGCTGCTGAAGTGGTAGTTGTATTCACTGTCGTGACTTCAGCTTCTGCAGTGGTTGTGACTGATGTGGGTACTACCGTGGTTGCTGGTATACTGGCAAGTTCACCGGGTGCTGTCGCTGTCGCTGTCGTATTAGCTTCGGGTGTGGTTGCCGATCCAGAGGTTGCTGCTGTGGTTGTCACATTTGCCATGCTAGGTGTAGGCTGTACAAGGCAGAGAATGAATGTAGGTAAATGATCAAGAGGCTGCCTGGCATCTCACATGAGCTGTGAACACTCACCATTGACAACGTGCATGTGGCCCCATCACCGCATTGCATAATGTCTTCTGAACCACTAACAGTATCACCGTCAACGATGATATCATCTGTTGAGGTCAGGTTTCCCGTGCAATTATGGCACACAAACGATGAGTAAGATTGCTTCTGGTCCGTTGATATCAAAGCGCTCCCAAGCCAGCCATCAGTTGATGGGTTGTTGAGTTGAATGCTGATAAGCGAAGCAAAGCATTGATCCAAAACAATCTCCGATAAATTATAGTTCCCTCCCGCAATGGAAATGTATCCATCACCGGTATCGATAGAGACATTCAATGTCCCAGAGTTCGTTTTTTTCTTCCCTGTTTCAATGAGGACACAGTACGCGTTTAGCTCTGCAATAGTGGCTTCGCATGCAGCCTCATCAAAACCAACTGCTAGGTCACAAAAGCCTTCATCATAGAACCAATCTTTGTCACAAACCGACTTCTCGCAATATCCTAGCTGAGAAAAGGGTACGGTCAGAAAATCGACGTAACTGTCCTCGACACAAGGCTCCATACAGAGGTCATCATTTTCAATAAAACTGCACCAGCAGAGGTCCACCTCGCTGCTCCACGAGCCTGATACGGCTTTCACTTCTTGGCACTTCGCTGCACAGGTTTCCAGGGAGTCTACATTGTCAGTTGCATTGAATTGCAAAATATCACCCACTGTGCCAGGAGGGGACGCGACCCACCCTACTTGGGAAACTGAATCTTGCGTATATTGATAGCCGTACACAGAAAGATCAGGGAGCGAGGATGGGCCAGTTGTAGCTGTGGTTGTTCCAACAGATGTTGTGTTCATACTTGTGCTGGCAGCCATTGTAGCATTATCAGTGGCTACAGTAGCAACGGTGGTAACTGTTGAGGCATCTACCTGCGTCGCGACGGCTGCTACAGTGGTCACTGCCACAGCGGTCGTTGCATCAGTAGCCGCTGTTGTCGATTCCACTGTGGCTGCTGTTGTAACTTCTGCTGCCGTTGGTGTTGTGGATCCTTTTGCCGCTGTAGCATCAGTAGTTACCATTGTCGTGGACGCGACTCCAGTAGTTTCCGGCGCTGTGGTTACGATCCCAGTGGATATTGCAACTGTCGTTGGCGCAACCGTCACTGTTGTTGCAGTTGGGGTGATGCCCGATGGCTTCACAAAACCATTCAAGAACATATATGAATAACATGAAGCTGATGATCACGTGCAAGGGTTGCGAAACACTCACCACTGTCAGTGTGCATGTCGCCCCATTACCACAGTGCATGGAGTCTATTGACCCACTAATGCCACCTCCATCAACAACTATTGAATCCATTGATGTTAGATTGCCCGTGCAGTCAATGCATTCAAACGGCAAGTACGACTCTTTTTGGTCCACTGAAAATAGCACAGTCCCAAACCAGCCATCGGTCGTTGGGTTGTTGAGTTTCACACCAAGAAGTGAGCCAAAGCATTGGTCTAAGACAACCTCTGACGAGTTATAGTTTCCCTGCGCAATTGTGATGTATCCGGATCCGACGCCAAACAAGACATTTAATGTCCCCGCGTTCCACTTTTTATGCCCTGTTTCAATGAGGACGCAATACGACTCAATATCCTCAGTTTCGATTTCTTCCCCAGGCAATGTGGCAAAGGCCGTGGTGTCAGTGGAGGCATTAGAGGCGGCTGGTGATGTGGTCGTCGCTGCTGCGATTTCAGTGGTAGTTGCTTCGCTAGGTTCAGTTGTCGTGATAGCTGCCGTCTTCACATACAGAGGGATGAATAAAGTTGTTTACATCGATCAAATAAGCTGGGACTACATAAGCAAGAAGTGCAATGCTCACCATTGTCAACGTGCATATGGCCCCATCACCACATTGCATGATGTCATTTGAGCCACTGACAGTATCACCATCAACGATGATCATATCTGTTGAGGTATGTTTACCCGTGCAATCACTGCACACAAACGGCAAATACGTTTCTTTCTGGTCAATCGAAAACGTGGCATTTCCAAGCCAGCCATCGGGTGATGGATTGGTCATTTGTACGCCGATGAGCGAATCAAAGCACTGGTCTAGAATAATCTCTGAAGGTCCAAAGTCTCCGCTCGCAACGGAAACGTATCCATCGCCACTGTCGACGGAAATGTTCAAAGTCCCAGAGTTCCACCCCACTGGCCCTGTTTCAATGAGTACGCAGTATGGCTTTTGAAGCTCTTCAATAGTGGCATCGCATACAGCCCTGTCAAACCCTTTCTCGACATCACAGTATTGCTCATCATAGAACCACGACTCATCACAGACTGTCTTCTCGCAGTAGCTCAGCTGAGAAAAGGGTACCATCAGAAAGTCGATGTATTCGTCTTCGACGCATGGCTCCATGCATATGTCAGCTATGTCGGCGAAACTACAGAAGCAAGTCTGGTATTCGTCGCTCCACGAGCCCGACGGGGCAGCCACATCTTGGCACTTCGCCGCGCACGATTCGAGAGAGTCAACACCGTTCGATGCGTCGTAGTTTAATTCGAGAACAGTTTCCTCCGGTTTCGGCGGATAAGCCAACCAACCCGTCGATGGATTTCGCGTAGAGGAGTCTCGTGCATGTGGGTAGCCATACATCGATAGGTCAACTGCCCCCGCGACTGAGGAGATACGAGAGAGGTCGGATCCAGCATAGGTAGAGGAAATCATTAGAAGCTAATACGACGATGAATTTTTGGGTCTGTGGAAAGTTATTGAGTGCTTACCATCTCCACGAAATAGGAATGCCGACGCCACAGCCACACGTGATGCTCTACACAAAGTCATGGCAGTGCAGTTGCTCAATTCAACGATCGCGGCCGTATGTTTATACGAGGCAACAGGAGCGCTTCATTCAAGGATCCAGGAGGCGAGCGCCGACCGTTTCTGGCGAATCAACTGAGGGCGTGGCGTATGAAGTCGCGGTCTTCTGCTGCTTGGACTGGACAGTCAATTTTGGATCCTGACAGCTTCTAGAGAGTAGGACAGCGGGAGCCGTCCCGTTAACGCCTCTGATGCATCAACGGTGAGCAATCTCTTATGAGAGCTGGGGAGAGCGGGTTCGCCTGAGGACGACGATGCATGCATGCAGTGGTCGGGCTAAAAGCGCGCGAACAACGCAAGTGGCAAGTAAGTGGCATATGACAACTATAACTGGCGCGATCTGCTGGCTGGATGCTCGCTGGATGGGCGGGAAATACCTACATAGGTAGGTACGGAACCTAAATAAGACTCGCTTGAATTACATATCATACAGCCAGCCAGCCAGGCATGTACATATGTGTACCTACCTACGATACGGAACCTGCCTGAATAAGACTCGCTTATTTTATCTAGAGAGGTACATATTGTACCTGTACATACATACGAACGAATTTTGTGTATATATCGTACGCATGTACGTACATACATGTATGTGTTGTAGGTAGGTACCTACGTAGGTAGGTCTGTAAATGAGAACAAAATGTGGGCAGTGATTGATCACTCATATTGGTGATTACACTAATGTGGGCAGGTGATTGATCAATAAATCAACTGCCCACAATTCGTTCAATGGCACTATAAGTTATAAGTAGTATGTAGGTATGTAGGTAGTGGATGGCTATGTAGCTAGCTCTAGCTTAGCTAGCTGCTGGGGCTTTTACTTAGGTATGTACGTAGGTAGAAATAGAGATACATCGATAGAATTTCACACGAATCAATCACCCGCATTGGCACTCTATTTGTTGGGGTGATCGAACCACATACATACACCATTACCTATGTGAGATCGAACCTTCTACCCATCTCCCAAGCAGATCAGCATAAGGAGCACACCTCATGATTTATCTGTGAACCTTGGTCTTCAAAAGAATTACCGATGTTGTACCACGAACAGGTCTACCACCTACATATGGTAGGTTTTAGAGGTTTGATGTTTGTTGGGGCGTCATTTTCATAGTCATTTTTGTCAAATCTTTGAAGTCCATCAGTTATACTGTGATGCGGCTGGGTCGCTCCTATTTATGGGTGACGCTCAGCTGCACCATGAGATACATCCGCAATAAATTCTTTGTGTTGATTCATCGTTAGTTCTTGGTGGGTACAACACATATTAACATTCTCAGGACAAGTAATACAAAACATCATACACAGTTCTACGGATGAAACTCCATCATCTGACCGCAGCACGCACAACATTGCTATGATCTCATGCATGTCACACATTCAAGAGTGGCATTACCAGAAAGCCAAGTGCATTGCAATAAGGATACAAAGCAAGGTTGAATGTGACCAGCCATCAATGACATTGGCGGCACTTGTGTCTGGACTTTTCACAGCTTCTTTCTCGTTTTCGTCATCTCCTGAATCAGTTTCCTCCAGTGATGTCCCTGTCAGGCTCATGATCTCAGCAGCACATGTGTCCTTATCAAAGCCCACGTTCACGTCACAATACTGCTCGTTGTAGAACCATTCGCAAATAGACTTTTCGCAGTAGGCAAGCTCAGAAAAAGATGATTTGCTGAAATCAACAAAACGATCTTCAACACAAGGCTCCTTGCAGAGACCAGATGGCTCAAAAAGATTGCACCAACAGGTCGCCTTGGCAAAACTCCAGGCACCCGATGTTGCATTTAAAGATTGGCATTTGGACGCACACTCCTGTGGAGATGCAACCTCATCAGTTTCAACAAACGATAATTCAGTCTGGTCAACTTCCTGCGGAGGCCAAGACAACCACCCTCTCGATGCGTCTTGAGCATATGGATAACCATACATAGAAAAATCGAGGTTAGATTCAGCTGTTGATGTGGTGGTCTCTACCGTTGCAGCTTCGGTTGTTGTCATTTCTGCCATTGTTGCTTTTGCTGTTGTAATTGCAGCTGTGGTTGTTCTTGTTGTCATCTCTACTGTTGTTGTCGCCAATGTAGCAGTCGCTTTTACAGTGGTGGCTGGTGCAGTTGTCGCTACTTCAGTTGTAGCCACTTCTATGGTTGCTACCAGTGTAGATTCTGCTTCCGTGGCAGCTGCCTCCGTGGACGCTGCTGCAGTGGAAGCTGCTGTAGTTGATGATGTTTCAGTTGATGCATCTTCAGTGGACGCCACTTCTGTGGCTACAGTCGTCATGCTAGATGACGACTACCGCACACAAATTGACGATGAAAATCAGTTGACATGGAAGCAAAAGAACAAACAAGACAATGCATCACTCACCATTGTCAGCGTGCAGGTGGCCCCATCACCACATTGCATGACGTCCTCTGAGCCACTTATACCATCTCCATCAACAATTATTGCATCTGTTGACGTGAGTGGGCCCGTGCAGTCGTTGCACACAAATGGCGAGTATGACTCCTTTTGGTCCATCGAAAACAAAACATTCCCAAGCCAGCCGTCAGTTGATGGGTTGCTAACTTTCACGCCAACGAGTGCATCAAAGCATTGATCTAAAACAACCTCTTTCTTGCTGAACTCCCCACTTGCAACAGAGACGTATCCATCGCCACTGTCAACCATGACGTCCAAGGTCCCAGAGTTCCAATTTACTGGCCCTGTTTGGACGAGGATACAGTATGGATTATCGAGGTCCCCAGCAGTTGTGGATGCTATAGGTGAGGTTGCCGCTGTAGTTGAATCGATAGTTTCAGTGACCTCCGTTTCGGTGGTTGCCATGACAGTGGTTGTGATTTCGGTGGTGGTAATTTCTGTGTTTGTCATTTCAATTGCGGTAGTACTTTTTGTCGTAGTTGTTTCAGTGGTCGTCGCTTCGGTCGTTGTCGATTCAGTTGTTGTTAATACATCCGACACTTCTTTACTGGGTGCTGATGTTGTTGCAGTTTCCATTCCAGATGAGGACTTCTCAAAAAAAGAGGTGAGTGAGCCAAAACATAACCCTTGGCGCATCATTTGAGAGCAAAATATTCATACTCACCATTGTCAGCGTACAGGTGGCCCCATCACCACATTGCATGACGTCCTCTGAGCCACTTATACCATCTCCATCAACAATTATTGCATCTGTTGACGTGAGTGGGCCCGTGCAGTCGTTGCACACAAATGGCGAGTATGACTCCTTTTGGTCCATCGAAAACAAAACATTCCCAAGCCAGCCGTCAGTTGATGGGTTGCTAACTTTCACGCCAACGAGTGCATCAAAGCATTGATCTAAAACAACCTCTTTCTTGCTGAACTCCCCACTTGCAACAGAGACGTATCCATCGCCACTGTCAACCATGACGTCCAAGGTCCCAGAGTTCCAATTTACTGGCCCTGTTTGGACGAGGATACAGTATGGATTATCGAGGTCCCCAGCAGTTGTGGATGCTATAGGTGAGGTTGCCGCTGTAGTTGAATCGATAGTTTCAGTGGCCGACATGATAGTGGTACTCGTACTGGTGATTTCAGTGCTCACTGTTCCTGCACCAGAAACTGAGGCTATTGTAGCATCACACACTGAAGCATCAAATCCGGCTTCGTCACAATATTGTTCATCATAGTACCACGACTCATCACAGACTGACTTCTCGCAGTAGCTCAACTGAGAAAAGGGCACCGTCAGGAAGTCGATGTATCCGTCTCCGACACAGGGCTCCAAGCAAAGGTCCGCGGTGCCGACATATGTGCAAAAGCAAACCTCATATATGTCAGTCCACGAGCCCGCCGGGGCCGCCAATTCTTGACATTTCGCCGCACATGCCTCCAAGGAATCGATGCCACTGGAAGGGTCGTAATAAAATTCCAATAACTCCCCTCCCTTATCTGGTGGATAAGCCACCCACTGTGTTGCAGGATCTCGCTCGGACGAGTCCCGAACGTAAGGATAGCCATATGCCGACAGGTCGATGGCAGCCGCGACTGCCAAACAATGCGCGAAAGGAAACGAGAGCCACAGCGAACACGACACCAAGCGTTGGGTGTGAGAGGCAGTGTGCGTAATGGTAGAGCGAAGCAGAACATTTCTGTAAGAGGTGCTCACCAGCACTACTTGGGGCGAACACGGATGCCGCGGCCAAAACCAATGTTACGAAGTAAGTCATATCGACCGATGGGAGCAAAATGTGCTGCGGGTGAGTATCGTTACGTCAGCGGCCGACGAGGCGCTAGAGGAACGAGTGATGCGGTGCGCTGGCTTGAGCTATCCTTCGGATGAACCTCCCCAGACGGCCGTCTCGTTGATGATGTCGGTCCGCGGGAAATATCCACTCGTCGCCTCGTCGAGCGCGCGCTGCTCCGTTCCTCGCTGCTCTAGCGCTGCTCTACATTTATGACCGTTCTCCACCAGGAGTGGGAGGCGAGAGGCGGGATGGGGAGGGAGGGTGCGATGTCAAGGGGTGTGGAGAGTCGAAGATGTCCGCAGGCGAAGCTATGCGAAGGGGGGAGTGGGATTCCTTGATTGTATGTTTGTGAACACCTGATCGTCGAGAAGCCGGTAAAAAATGGTCCTCTCTACTCATCGTATTGCGTGCCTATGTACTGGCGTGAGTGATACACATGACCACTTAGGGGCAGTAAAATAATGCACATATGCGTGCAAGTAGGTAGATAGACTTATACAATTCCTACGTTGAGTACTGCTTCGTGGGTCGCTTCTTCTCCGATTTCAATTCTGTGGGGTCTTATTTGATCGATTAGTGAAGTACCTACGTTATCGTATCGTAGTACATATCTACCTCTCTCTAGAGCATTACGATACCTAACAAGAAAATGTGCCCGACCTGGTAGGTAGATAGGTAGGTGCCTATGGTACCTGACGGACCGCCTCGAGCCGCGACCTGTACCGCGATTCCGGTCAAACCAAGCAAGGGAACCATCACCAACTCTAGAGGTGAAGATGAATCCTGTGTACTTTAAACCATCAAAGTAGGACCGCTCTACCTAGGGGGGTGATGCTATGGCCATGAACTCGAAAAGGGCACCAAAAGGGCACCTGGTTAGAAAAGGGTTAAATACATAGAAGCTAAATAAACAAATGTGTCAAGTATGAAAATCTTTCCTGCCTGAATAAACATCATCATTGATAGATAGTATTTATTTTGCTGTGTCTAAGCAAACCCAAAACCACCACCACCCTCACTGATTGCATACAGCAACTTTTCTTTCATCTCTTCCTCCGATTTATAAGTCGGCAGATCAAGAGCATTGAAACAAGTGTGGGCAGACATCAAAGCACCCTCAGGCCCAGAGGCCTTGTTGATACTGAACTTCTGAACACCCCGCATGCCCTGCAATTCGCTGAAACCGGCCAAAGGCACCTTGGAGCTACCCGTGACAAATTGAAGGAACGCAGCTTTTTCGCTCCTCGTGAGGGCGAACATAATGTTCCAAAACCAGCCTATCTGAGCATCTGCAGGGCGATAGCCATTGTAAAGAGTGTTCTTCTTGAGATCATGAATGTCAATGTCAGGCATCCCTGATATCAAAAGTTCCAGTTCTTTTGCCGTAAAGATGGATATCAGATTAGGATCGACCATCTCATGGAATCCTTCCAAGTATGCCTTGATCTGCTTCTCGATAGCAGTTGTCATGCGATGCTGACACACGAGATCCACATAACGGGCTTTCTCATCATCTGTGACTGGAATTTTTCGCCCATTGGGAATGAGATCAATTGTTTGGCTGCGTCCGAACGAGTGGTCTTCCGTTGAAAAGGTTAACTCCAAGCCTATATCTTCCAAATTGTGCTCTAGAATCATCTGCAGATTCTTGTAATAATCTGGATCAATGGCTTGCATGTCATGGTGTGTGGGCTTCACGCCCAACATGTGCTTGTACAAGCTGCGAGTAAAGTGTGCATCAAGGAGGAATCCGTCCACTACTGCTTTTCCAACGATTCGCCCCACAAACCGGAAATAGCGCAGGTCATCTGGATTGATACTGCTGTTTGGATTGGGCTGGAATGTGCAGCCATCTTCTGTTGACATGAAAAGAGCATAGTTTGGATTGAACATTTCTTTGGCCAATATTGCAAAAAATTCACGTGACAGGCCTCCAGCATCAACACCTTCTTCATTTTGGAAAGTAATGTGGAGCCGTCCACGGAGCTCATCAGCATTTCGATGAATGAAAGCATGAAAAGAATCTTCAAATACATGCTTTCGACGAAGATTGAGTCTGAAGCTCCCGTGACGGCGGCTTGCTTGTTGCCTTAGTCTCCTCACTTGTGTCTTGAACCACTGACGCTTTACGTCAAAATCTAGGAATTGTCTGCATTCAGGTAACTTGACCATTGCCTTTAATCCCTTCTCCAGAAGCTGAGGATTAGACCGAAGCAATGCATTCAACAAGATCTTGTTGCTTGCAGCAAAGTCAATGACTCTACTGTTGGTCTCTTCTGTGTCTGGCTCACTCTGGGCACCATCTCCAGATGCATTGATCATGAAGAATGCTTCAATGGCTGGCAAAAATCTGGTGATGAGCCCCGCGACTGAATTTTGAAGCTTTTTACCACTTTTCCCTTCTATGCCTTCATCATTGGTGTCATTGTCCCCGTCATTGCTCTCTTGCTCATCAGCTCCAGCATCTTCCATGGCAACTCCTTCAAGAACAGACACTGTCTTCAAGCACCGAGATAGCTCGTCCCACAGACGCTCTAAGTTGAGAGAGTGCAAGAGAGAATTAAACTCAGGTGGGTTCCCATCAGTTTTTGCATCATCATCTTGGGTGCAAAGAGAGTTTAGCATCTGTAGTACTCGCAGAAGCTTCAACTCGGAATGGCTCGTGGAGAGGGAAACAGAATTCGATGGGGTACCTGCCACCAAACCATCTTCAGAGGAGGGGTTTGAGGCTTGAACTAAGAGGCCTGTGTCATTTCTGGGTATCTTTCTCTGGTGTCGCTTTACTGCTAAGCTCAAGCGAACACTTACAGCCTTCAAGTCCAAGATTGCTGCATCGCCAAGGCCTTCAGCAACAAGAGCCAACTCAGTCAAAATGCATTCGCGATTTTCCTGTCGCGAGAGAATTTCGTATCAGCATTATGACACTAGAAATTTGCAATCATATGAAAACCATGACTCACCGCTACTCTGCTCAATCTTCTCGTTAGTGTATTGACCTTATGAAATGAGGAGTCTTTGCAGCTGTCAAATCTGAGGGTGTTTATGAGCATGTGAAGCCTTCGCTTTGATACAACTACCCGAGGTACCTTCACCCACTCTTTGTTCCCTGCCCCTGATGAGTCATCGGCAACATCTTGATTGTCCTTGGGAAGAAGCGACAGAGGCGCTACTACCATTTCCAGTAGACTGAGTAACTGGTCCAGGCTTGCAGCGCTCTGAGAGTAATGATCCTTTTCAATGAGATCAATCAATCTTTCCATGCAGGAGGGCTGGTCAACATCCTCGGGATTGCAAAGCATAGAGAACGCTACACGAGGAGAACTTTTGCACAAAGAGGTGCACATGGCAAGTATGCGCCTGGAAACAGCTGGGGGAGTCGAACCATCATGAGATGACCCACGGGCAGTGGCGGGTAAACTGGCCGCCACAGTTACAGCAGAGATGGAGCTGCTGCCCTGTCTCCTTCGGAATCCAAGCCCTGATCTCATGTTGCTGTCATCTATCGATAAGTCAGCTTTCACACCAATGAGCGTAGATGGTGGAAATTCCAAAGGTCCGTTGTTATCTCCCTTGCCATCTGGACTGAGCTTCTCCAACAATTCAATAATATGAGCCTTATCGGTACCTAAGAGGTCAACGAGTGCGTCCAAGAAGAAGGCTCTTGATTGTTCACACTGGCATAAGTTCAGCATCAATTTGTGAACGGTACGCTGAGGCTGTATTGGCATCAGTAAATACAGGAGGGACAAAAGGGCTTTGGCAGAAGGACGGGTCAAAAAGGGTCCGATGTGCTCGGCCCTGTTTGGCGGGTAGACAATTTCATCTCTATCAGACTCGACACGCTTGCGTTGAGAAGACAAAGGGAGTGCCCATGAGTGTGCGCTGTGGAGATAGAACATGAGCAGGCGCACAAATTGAGGTGTCTCACCAATTTTCCATTCCGCTGCCGCCGACCTCTCGTCGCGCCAGCACTCCCTTCTGCAGGTGGGGCTGACCTGGCTCCTGCCGCAGGGCCTGGTCTTGCCCCGGTAGCTCCTGACTCGGCATTACCTGAGGCAGTCGCTGTCACTGTCTCCTCAACGCGCCGCCTGTGTTGAGAAGCCATGCGTTCTCGGAGAACATTGGCCTCTGACCGATACTGTTGAGGAAGGGATGCTATGAATGCTACGAACAATCCGGCTATGAGTAAAAAATCTTCGTGTATGTAAAGTGTAGAAAAGTACAGTGAAAGCTCTCACCCTCATCAGCAGTAAGCAGAATCTCTTGACGCAAGTCTGGTGCTAGGGATGCCAAAAAGCTCGCGTTGTCCATATCTAACGTTGGGAAAGGAAATGATGATCAGTGTTAGTAGACAGAAAAAAGGTTTCACACGCATTCCTGTGCTGTGATCCGTTCACCTTCTGCGTTGGCAGGGTCGGCGGGAGCCTGCGTAGCCTGCTGCTCTCTTAGCCGCTGCTGCTCTTGTTCTTGTGCGATAACTTCCCGTCTCATATCCTCGGGCAATGCAGCAAGGGCTTCTGGATCGAATCCCGACCCAGATACAACTTCATGTTGCTGGACGATCTCGAGTTGCATCTCCCTTGGAAGGCTGTTGAACACCTCAGGATCTATGTCCGGCGGGCAGACAAGCTCACTGGCTGCAGATGCTGGATCATCGTTCTCGGGCGCCTCGGCCTCTTGATCTTGCTGGGTCAATTCTGCCGAGGAGTTCTGTATAGCTTCCTCCTCTGCTCCATCGCCCTCCTCTTCATCCCCATCCTCCTCTTCAGCTTCCTCGTGCTCAGCTTCCTCATCCTCAGCTTCATCTTCCTCTGACTCATCCTCGCCAGCGTCAGCCTCATCGACGTCCTGTTCGCCTTCATCCTCTCCATCTTGACTGCTCCCCTCCACACCTTCGTCGTCACCATTTTCCTGAACATCCATGCCAGCGCTTCCTCCACCGCCATCGGTTATTGCTTCACTGCCGTCCTCGGCAACCCCTCCTGCGTGGTTCGGACTCTCTTCTGCCATGACTGTGTCATCTATTTCCTCGGCATCGTTTTCGGTGTCATTCCTTGCATCCGCCTGATCATTTGAGTCGTGCAAATTAGGAGGAATGTGTGCATTGTCAGTAGCTGGCTGAGAGATGGTGAGCCCAGCAGCCATGGCACTACTTACTTCGGCTGCTCCTGACAGTTGTTCTTGACCTGGTGATGATTCATTCTCTATATTTTGTTCGAGAGCCTCAGATTCATCCATGCTTCTGCTGGCTACCTGGGATTGGTCTTGGGATGAAGGTCCTCCCTCGCCCTCAGGTTCCGCGGACCGATCTCCATTTTCGGGCAAATCTCTATTTGCCGCGCTTAGGGCTTGCTGCGCTGCTTGTTCTTGAATGAATGAATCCAAGGCCTGCCCAAACGAAACACCAAACTCCTCCGTTGCACGGTCAGGCGCCAGGCCGTCATCCATGAAGCCAGCTAGAGATCCCGGAGCGCTTCTCCTCCCGCCAAGGTTATCTGGCGATTCATGGGCTTGGGCACGATCCATCACTCTCATACCTCCGTTTGGAGTGGCGATGAGGACGCCAGATGCAGCAATCCTCGAAGAATTGTCATGCGGGCTGCGAGGTGAAAAGGCCGCTCTCAGAGATGTCATAGGCGGCAGCTGGATGGGCTGGACCAGTGGGTGCAGAGAAGGCTGCAAAGCCCTGGAATGCGTGGATATCACACCACCGGGGAAGAGTTCGTAGGATAAGGGGGGCTCCATGCTGTGCTCAAGGTCATCACTGGGAGCAGCAAAGGGTGAATCATTGGATGGTGAACCAAGACCTGTGGCTGGACCCCCAAAAACAAACTCCATGGGACTGTTTTGGTAGCAATAAAATGTGACAAAGGAAATTAGACGTTTGATGGGGAAGACCTTCGCGTGAAGGGCGAAACACTTACCTGATTTGGACTGGGCTTCGGCTGCCGAAAATAGAAGACCCATTGTGACTGTTCTGGTGGACGAGCGCAGAGCGGGAACTGTTTCCAATGGAACCGCTGGCGCCACTTCGGCTCAGCTGTCCGGCGCCCAAGGAGTGTCCACCTCCCCTGCCGTCTCCCCGGACGATGCGAATGCCCAGGGAATCCTCCAGCTCCGAAAGTCCTTCGAGGCCCATGTCGCCTCGCAGCATGTCGATGAGGAATCCGCCGTTCGTGAGACGGTGCTGTCCTCCGTTGCCTTGGGGTTGTTGAACCAAATCAAGGAGATTCCCCAAGCCTCGCCCGCCATCCCGACCGGCGTCTATGGTCGTCCACCCCTCCATGCCCTCGTCCACCTCATTCCCGCCGCCAGCCGCGTCGTCCAGCGCATTGGGCTCATCTTGTACATCCCCCTCGAGGCCATCAAAAAAGTCCAAATCTTCATCACCTTCCTCAACATCGTCATGTTGATCATCATCCGAGCCAAGATCTATGTCATCATCATCAATATCTTCGTCATCAATGCTACCATCGCTGCTCTCGTCATCACTTGGGTCTTCATCGGAGCTGTCGCTCGAAATGTCTTCATCAGACGAACCATTTTCGCTGCCATCATCGGAGTAATCAATTGGCGGCACTTCGATCTCGTGTTCATCCGAGCTGTCGCCGTCCATGCTTTCCATGCTTTCCTCGTGACTCTCGTCATCGCCACTCTCGCTGCCTTCCATGCTTTCGTCCGAGTTTTGGGATGTGTCGAATGCATTTTCTATTGCGGCGTCGTCTATGAAAGAATTTTCGCTCCTCTGACTAGGGCCAAATGTGACTCGTCGAGAATCCTTGTTCGACTTGAGTGCCTCCACTTTCGCTTTTTCCTTTAGGGCCATGTCGTGCACAGTTTTGTAGACGCTGCCTCTTGTGAACACTTCCAGCGGTCTTATTAGGGCAGATGCCACGGTTGACGCCATCGGGTGATGGAGATTGATTCTTTCGATTGCCGCCATCAATGCATGAGGTGCACCGTGCTCAAGCTTCAAAATAAGGATGAGCAAAGAACACAAAGAAGTTAGTGGACAACTTTTGTTCAAGCACAGTGAAACCTGCATCGAATTATACTCACAAATAACTTAACAACTTCCAAGCTCAGAGACGAATTCAGATCTTGGTTGGTGAGGATGGAACTGCTGCTTCTGGGGGCCGCTAGTCCCATACAAAGCTAAGTTTTGCATCGGTGGACAGATAAAGAGCGAAATAACAATATCAGAGATCATTGGAATGATACATTTCAGCCGACGGCTGGAAGCAAACCGATATCCTCACCTCGCCCCAACTTTTCAGAGCCCACATATTAGTATCATCAGCTTCGGCGTCTCCGCGAGAGGGATCCAATTGCTTCGTCTCGTGGATCTCATCCCGTGACAGGAAATGCCCGCAGCTCAGCGCAAACACCAAGTCGGAAATGACGCGCCGGCGTCCCTCGCCCGAACGCGCCACTAGGCATATCATCATTCTAGCAGTTGCCTGGGGTACGATAGGATGGAAACAGTCAGTGAATATATTCAGCTTGGCACACAATTTCATCACAATCTTCATCTCAAGAACTTTACCTGCGACGATTTGGTCCTGTTATACGAATATTGTACTTCTTGACTTATGGCGCTGACATCCACTTCCTTCGCGCCTTCGAACTCTTCGTTGGGTGGCTGACGTGGCTGCGGGAGCAGGTGATGGAGGAAGTACGACACTGCAGTTTGTGCTGTGTGGGACGTATGGGGGAGACGATGAAGTGATATGGAAAGTATCCTTGGTGAGTGTGGATGCTCCGAGAAGAAATTGGGTGAAAATGAGCTACTCACGAGGGTTGGGACACCCTGCAATCGCGTTCCGAACGGCAAAGCCCTTGGCCAGCTTGAATCGGTGGATGGCAGCGCCGCAGGCAGGGACCGCCAAGACCAAATCCGAAAGCGTAACCAACTGCTCGAGCGATGATAAAAAGGAACGATCACGTCCAGAAGATTGGATATCCCCTGACATTATTTTCGTGAGCAGCAGGGCAGTGATGTGGTTCGCCGCCGATCCATTCAGCTGGCAGTGATGTTTGGCGGTCCCGCCACTCCCGCCTTTTGCATGGGGAGACGATTTCTTGGTGATGGATGCTCTATGCGGGGATTTGCTCCTCCCCCTGCTCCTCTTTGGCTGCTCGTCGTGGCCTGCACGCTTCTCGCCCGTCGGCGCGTCGCCGGCGCCGCCGCTCGTGGGGAAATACGAGCACAACAGCTTCGAATTCCTGGCTCGCTGTTCTGGACTCAAAATGGTCACCCTGGTATGGATACAATGAAAAAAGTGTCAGAGACTGGGAAACGGCAGTGCAGGGAAAATGGACCAATGAAACTCACTGACTCCCCCGGGAGCTCACGAGCGAGCTCGACTCCGACCCCGAGTGATCGATCTTCACCGTGGACGCTATCGCCCTCACGAAGACCGCGGGGTCCCTGCAAATTAGCGGAATGCAGCCCTGGATGAACGATTTCAGGTTCACCCTCGGCTGCGCCGTCGACGAGTGGGACGGACGCTGCTTCCTGCACAGCCTCGTGACCGTCGTGCGGACCTCGGCCTCCATCATCGCGAGCAGTGTTTGCTCGTCCTCGAGCATCCTGCGCAGGAGGAGGGCGACGGCGCCGCCGGCGCCGGGGAAGTGGGAGCGGCCGGGGAGGGAGAGCAAGAGGTCGGCCCCGCCCATTTGCAGGCAGGAGGACGCGAGTTGTCGCGAGCGGACGAGGCGCGCCAGCAGGGCCAGGATGGCGTGGCAGATGGTGGGAGGGGGGCACACTTTCTCCACGTGCTGGACGTCTATCTGACCTTTCTTCAGCTTCAGGCCTAGGAGTTGCAAACACAACAGCCTTGTTTGGCACGAAAAAAGAATATCAGTCAGTGCGAATATCTCCTGGCAATGTAACGATTTCGGGTTGAGACAAACTCACATGCATGCCTCTGCAGATTCGCTATGCAGCAACGGGAGAAACGTGGGTATCGATGGGAGGGGAGGAGCAGCTGGAGTAGTACCGCCTTTCTGCTTGCTCTCATCGCTCGCCACGGCAGCGTCGGATTTAGGATTATCGGACTTGGGCGTGTCGGACTTGGGAGCGTCGGCCTTCCTCTCCCTCTTCTTCCTCGGTGTCGCCTTCCCCGATTCCCTATCCGCCACTGCCGCATATATGCTCTTCGTGGTCTTGGCCAGGAGCGCCGTTTGCTTCTTTTGCTCCTACAAAAAGTAATGATAATATGAGGGGCATGTGAGCGAAAGAGGAGCGCATCAAAATGGTAAAAGAGGATGGAAGCGACGGCAAAAACTCACCGCGAGCACCTTGCCGTATTCGCTCTTCTTGTTGGCCGGCTTCGCCCCCTGTCCCCCGGCGGCCTCCTCGCCGTCGAGGACCACCGAGGTGGGCTGCGCCATGATCTCCAGCATCATCAGCGCTGGCGCGAGCCACGTCGGCCAGATCGCGCCGGCGGCGGAGGGGAGGTCCTCCGATGAGCCGTTCTTCCCAGCGTTGCCGCCGCGCAGGCCCGATGAGACAGCGCAGTTGCGGACGCAGTGCGTGATCATCCCCACCAGGCCGTTGCGCAACACGAGGGGACGCGATTTCGGCAATGCCCGGAACAGGACGACGGACGCGTGCGCCAGGGCCGCGAAGGCGCGACTCTCGGCCTCCCCGGACCTCACCCGACAGTGCTGCACAAAAACGCGTACGTGGATGGCGTATAAGTGATGCACGATGCGTTCGAAACAGTGATCGCAAGATATGTGGGCCCGAAAAGCCCGGCAGAAAGAGACACTCTCACCGACGGGGACCTCACGTCCAACTTTGACTTGAGCCTCCGGAGCAGTTCGCCCGCGACGGGGGCCTCGAGGTCGGGGTACGCCCTCACAGCGTCGAGGAGAAAGTTCGACACGGCCACGATGACCCCCCGGGAGTCGCCGCCGCCGGGGAGACCCTCCTCGTTCCCCTCGCGGTTGTTTCCTCCGTTCTTCGCACCGTCCTCTTCGAGGCCATCCATGCTTGGATCCACGATTCCCTCTCCCTCGGCGGCCGGGGGGGCGCCGCGGGCCGCGCCGCCCTTCTCGATGACGTCGAGCGCGATCCCGCACAGGTCATCCTTCAGGGTGCGGAGATACTCTCGCACTTCCGCCGCCGACCTCTCCTCGGCCTCCCTCTCCCTCTTGGACCTGAGCTCCGCCTCCGAGGGGGGCTTCACCTTCGATTCCCCCCTCCCCCCCTCGTCTCCAGGCGCATCCGCGTCCGCCGTCGGATTCTGTCCGTCGTCGTTCTTGGGAGCATCCTCGCCCTCCCCGTCGCCGACGCCGTCGTCCGCCGCCGCCGCCGCCTCCTCCTCTGAGGCCCGGCGGTGCGCCTCCTGCGCCTCCTCGTGCCTCCTTCTCGCCTCCTCCCTCCTCCGTTCCCTCGCCGCCCTCCTCCTCTCCAACGTCCCCGGGCTGCTGGGGGGGTGTGTCAACGCGTACTCCATCGCCACCTCCACCCTGTTGGTCCCCACCGTCTCCAACGCCTCGAGGGCGTGGTCGCGCGCGAATCCCATCTCGGCGAGGCGGGATATCGACTCCTCGCTGGGCTCGAACGGCTCGGGGGGGGGAGGGGGCGGGACCGGCCGGCCTCCGCTCCCCCTCCGCGGCTCTCCCCCGGCGGCGGCGGACAGGAGGGGGTTGTTGTCCCCCAGCAATCCCATGGACGCGAGCAGCCTCCCCCCGCGGCCGTCGGGGTTGAGGTCGCGGAGACGGCCGCTCAGGCCCAGGAGACGCTCGGCGGCGCTCGCGCCCGGGAGCGCGGAGGCGGACGAGGCCGAGGGGGGCTCGTCGACGGGGATGGGGATCACTTTGCCGGCCTCCTCCAGGCTCTTGATCACCTCTGAAAGGCGGTGCCGCAACGTGATTGATGGGGTGAGAATCATCGATGGAAAGTGATCAAGGTGCAATGCATGCATGCCATACAATATGGGGACTCACCCATGTAGTAAGAGGTCCACGGATGCACCTGGAAATATTATGATCAGTGCAGGGGGGGGGGGGGACGAGACAAAACGAAAAAGTGTTACATCGCATGGATATCGATATTGGCATATGTAAGCCTATCCCGCAATCGGGAAATATGCGGTACGCATCGACACTCACGACGTGGGCCGGCAGGCACGGGAACCTCCCGTCGCTCCAGACGTCGCTCGACATGCGCGCCAATCTCATGAGCAGACCCCTCGCGAACCTCGCCGCGTTGAACTTGGGAGAAGCTTCGGTCGTCTTGGCATCGTCGCCGCCATCATCTCCCTTCGCATTCTTCGCATCATCGGGCGGGGCGAGGATCAGCTTGGCGAAGTCCTCCGCCTTCATCTTCGAAAGGCTCGCGGACATTTGCGTATCGACGACGAGCGACCGATCGACCAGCCGACGGAGGAGCGACAGCAGGGGGGGGAGGGAGGACGCCACGGCGCGGCTCATCCTCCGCGGATTGTTGTTGTCGTCGTCGTTGTCGCCCCGCCGACGATTATGCGGCGACGCCGCCCCCACCCCGGCCGCGCGCGACGACATGTCGCTCAGGGAGTGCATCAAGACGAAGCGCACGGCCGAGAGCAACGTCCCCTCCTCCTCCTCTGGCGTCTTTCGCTTCTTCGTCTTGGTCGCTCCATCTTCATCGGTTTGTGCATCATCGTCGGCTCCCACCTCCGCGGAGGCGGGATATATGCCCTCGGTCCAGCCGCCGTCGCCGGCCAGGAGGCTCGCGAGCAGGGCGACGTTGCAGGCGCACCTGTCCCTCTTTTCCTCGAACAGCGTCCTATATGCGCGCGTACGTGCGTGTGGGGAATGTGCGAGCGGGGGCGCGTGCGAGCGGGATGATATCCGACGATGAGCGAAGGAGCACGAAAGAAAAGAATTTTTTGCACGCGTCGGTCGTCGAGACTCACGCGTAGAGGAGGCTTATCTGGTTGCCGAGGTACATGCACCTCCCCGCGTCCCTCCTCGCTCTCTCCCCATCATCGTTCGTCCTGTCCCCTTCCATTCCTCCATCATCGACGCCGTCGTCGTCGTCGTCGACGCAGTCGTCGTGGTAGCCCAGGCCGGAGAGGAGGTTGGATCGCAGCATCCCGGCCGCCGCGACGGCGTGCGGCCCCGCGGCCTCGGGGGCGCGGAAGGAGATGGAACGGAGGGGGGGGGCGCGCAGCCCCGAGGACACGAGGCGGGCGAGGCTCGCGAGGAGCTTGGACTGCGTGCGCGGTTCGCGTGAATGCGGTGGTAGCGAGGTCGGTGAGGAAAAGGGCTCGGGCGCTCTCGGCCGTACATCAGTTATGCACATTCCACCGCGGCAAGAAGGAAATGACAGACTCACCTGACTCCCGTGACCCCTCGCGAGCACCCCGGCCCCCGAGCTCCGCAGGTCGGGGACGCCGCACTCCACCCCCCTATTTCTCCCCCTCGTCATATCGTCGGCACCTGTCGTCGGAGCCCCCTCCCCCGGCAGGGCGAGACGGACGTCGAGGACCTCGGTGATGTTGGACTCGGCGCCGCGCGTGAGCTCCGAGACCCATCCGCGGCTCGTGCGGTACCGCAGCACCCCCACCGAGTTGACGCACCGATCGTACGCCAATGCGATCTCCCCCATCTCCATCCCCCCGACGTTCTCGCACCCGTCGATCTCGATGCCGTTCCGGACTATCGCCCCCTCCTGGCAGACTATGCGAATCTTCCATGCCAGCTTCCTTTCCTTATTTCTGCAGTTTCTGTACAGGTCGTCTCGCTCATCAAAACCCCTTTCGGTGCGGACGCGACACGACTCCCTCATTGCGCTGCGGTGCAACAGGCACAATCGATCGATCAGTCGGACGAACTCGGGTCCGGCGACGGCCGACTTCCACTCCCTCGCGCCACTGCCGCCGAGGCCTCCGGCGCCCACCTCCCCCGATCGCTGCGCCCCCGCCCTCACGAGGGTCGACAGCGCGTCCGTCAGGAAGAGGAGGTGGGAGGTGGACCGCACGAGCCGCGAGAGGGAGTGCACCGCGTGGCACGCGTGGGGATCGCTTTCGTTCAATTCGTACAGGGGGACGGGGGGCACCGAGGCCAGGGCCCCGCGGTAGGGGTGGGAGGGATCCGCCCGACGGCGGCGCCCGGCGGCGGCGCCCCCGAGGGCGGCGGAGGAGAGGGCCTCGACGCACCCGGAGTGGAAGAAGAGGTGGGCGTCGGCCGCGGAGACCACCTCGCGCAGCAGCTTGTGGGGCTCGTTGTTGTTGCTGCGTGGTCAGGTAATAAGATTGCGGGGAGGTCGAGGTCGATGAGGAAGGAGAGTTGTCGTTGTGAGTACGATATGGAAAATAACGTGCGAAGTGAAATCCATCGACGATGCGATCGCGGCGGCCACGTCGCGGACGGGCGCGCCGGCAATGGCAAAACCGCGCAAAATACACGCGCGCGCCGCAGACGAGACGAGATATGCGCGGCACCAACCACTCACCCGGCGACCACCTTGACCAATTCCGCGAGCGTCCTCGTCGCGTTCCCGTGGCACGCCCCGCCTTCTCCGCCCCCGGGCCCCCCCAGGCAGTTGGCGTGCGCCGCGGCCCCCCTCCCCCCCGGCGTCACGCCCCACCGCGCCAGCTCCAACAGCGCCCGGAATCCCCCCGCGTCGACGAAGGCGCCGACGTTATCCTCGCTGTGCAGCAATTGTTCGAGCAATTGGGCGATGTTGTGGGTGTACTGGAGGAGGTGGGTCCGTCGCTCCTCGAGGGTGTACTTCGGACCGGGAGGTTTGTTGCCGTCGTCGTCGTCGTCGTATCCATCGTCGCCGTGGGGCCCCGCGGCGTCCTCGTCCGGGTCCCTCCCCTCCGCGAGCGCCACCGCCCGCACCACCGCGGCGTGGCCCTCGTCGTCCTCCTCCCCCACCAGCCTCTTGCCGAGGGACGCCGCCCTCTCCATCGTCCCCACCACGGCATCGAGGACCATCCTCCTCAGGCTGGGGTTGTGCCTCGCGAGCTCGTCCAGCCCGGTCCCCACGATGGCCGCCATCTCGGCGAGGAGGCATCGGCTGTTGGGCATGACGTGCGCGGGGGAGACCAGCACGGAGAGGAGGGCGGGGAAGGGATCGGCCGCGGCGACCGCCCTGGCCCCCGCCTCTGTCAGCGAGAGCGCGGTCAGGACGTTGGGCAGTGCCATGATGAGCTCGGCCGACGGCGCGATGGCCGACGGGACGTCGTGGTCCAGCGCCCCCCTCCTCTCTCTGCTCCTCTCCCCGTCCCGACCGAGGAGGAGGCCCAGGAACGAGTCGGCCATCCCTGACGAGTGGACGTGGTGTACCACCCTCGGATCGGAGTTCATGACGTCGCTCAGGAACGTCGCCACCAGCGCCGCCAGCACCCCCCCGTACGAGTCGACCTCGTCCATGATCTCCGACAGCACCGCCCTGACCTCGGGGCGGCGGAGCTGCGATCCCCCCGAGGGCGCGGAGGGGTTGGACGGCGAGGTTGAGGATTGGGGATCGTGCTGGTGGAAGACGACCGTGAGGCAGTTCACGGCCGAGAAGAGGAGGACCCGGCGGGACGCCTGGAGGGAGCGGCGGGGGTGGGGGTCTCCGAGTCGGGAGGGGCGACGGGCGGGGGGCGCGCCCGGCGGGGCGGAGGGGGCCGCGACGACGACGGCGCCGTCCGACCCCTCCCCGCCGTCACCATCCGCCCTGGTCGTCTCGCCGCTGTCCTCGTCCAGCCCGTCCAAACGGCCGCTCTGCAACTTGACCCGTTCCACCTCCACGCCCAGCCTCCCCACCAGCACGTCCACCCCCCTCAACTCGTGGAACGCGCCCAGCGCCCCGCCGTGCGTGACGATGGCGCCCTCCAGTATCTGTATCGCCTGCGCGCTTATGAACTTGAGGAGGCAGTCGGCGTACCCCTCTCGGAGGTCGCTCCGGAGGAACCGCAACATCTCCTCCTCCGTGGGGGGCCGCCCCGTCCGTTCCGCGGCACCCCGACGAAAGGCCCTCACCCGTTCCCTCTCCTCGTTCAACCTCCTCCGGCCGGCGGCAGCGTCCAGCGCCACGCACCCCACCAGGGCGGGGATTATGCCGCAGTCGGTCAGGCTCGCCGTGCCGCTCGGGACGGACACCACGGCCGACGTGAGGGTCAGCACCGAGTCGACGAACTCGAGCGCGCGCTCCTCCCGCTCGAGGCGGGGGAGGGGGGGCGGGCGCGTGGCGCGGAGGAAGGCCAGGCCGAGGCGCAGGCCGAGGTCGTCGGCGTCGGCGTCCTCGCCCTCCTTTCCGTCGTCCCCGTCGTCGCCGACGACGCCCGCCGGGAGCCCCCCGTCGTCCCCCTCCCCCTCCCCGTCCATAAGCAGGAACGAATTCAGCGCGGCAAGGCTGCACCTGATGAGCGCGGGGAGCAATCCCGGGTACTGTCCCCTCCCCGCCCCCAGCTCGGCCATGACGCCCGTCTGCCTCGCGACGCCCGCCGACGCCCCGGAGGCCCCGGGGGAGGCCGCGTCGCGACGCGCCACGAGGGCAGTGAGGGCCTCGACGGCGAGCGTCCGCGCGCGGAAGGGTACGAGGGGGGAGTCGGAGAGGGCGAGTATGGGCGACGCCCTCGTCGCGGCGCCCCGTCGCGCGCCGACGCCCCCACCGTCGTCATTGTCCGCGTCGTCCGCATCTTCCGTGTCGCGCCCGCGCTCGAGCGCGCCGCCCGTCCCCCCCGCCGACGCCCTGTCCCCCGAAACCGTAGGCCTCAGGAGGTCGACCAACTCCCCCGCCAATTCCGGCTGCGCCGCGAAGTGAGCCCCCACCGCCTCCTGGGAGGGGTGGGCGTGCACGATCGCCGAGAGCGCTAGGAGGCGCGTCTCCACGGCCGCGATCCGGGAGGGACGGCCGGAGAGGAAGGATATGGCGAGCCGGACGGAGGTTAGGAGGGCGAAGCGCTCCCGGGGGGTCAGGATGGATTCTATCGTGATGGGGGGAGAGCCGGGGTTCTTTTCGTGGTACTGTCGGTGGATGGAGGCGAGGCACTCGCGGTAGAGGCGGGCGGCGGACTTGATCCTCCTCCCCCCGGTCGGCTTGGTGGCTCCATCATCCGGTCCGGCCGCCGCCTCGGAACCGTCGTCTCCACCGGCGATGCGACGGCGCTTCTCCGGCGCCTGCCCGTCGTCGTCGACCGAATCTCCGACTGGGTCGGCCTGCCGGGTCGCGTCGGCCGACGGCTCGTACATTTGATCTGTCGAAACGTGCAGGGAGACGAGCGTGCCGCCGCCGTCGTTGGCGGCGCCGCGGGGAGGACGGCAGTACGCCTCGAAGGACACCTCCGCCGCGGCGCGCAGGAACGAGTCCGATCCCTTGCCCGACGACCACTCCTTCCTCGCCGATACTTCCCCCCCTCCGTCGACGTCCATGCTGTCGTTCTCCTTCTCCTCCCTCTCCTCCTTCCCCCCGTCGTCTTCGCCGCCGCCGACGTCGTCGTCGTCCCCGTCGCTTCCTCGGTCGCGGGACGGCGGGAGCGGGAGGAGCTCGTCGTCGTCGGCCCCGACGCACCGCGCCAGCCCCAACCCCGTCCCCCTGCTCCCCCACCCCCTCGCGCACTCCATCAGCCTCCCCAGCGCCTCGCCGCTGCCGCTGCTGCCACCACCATCTCCCCCCCTGCTCCCCCCGTGGTGGTCCTCCCCGGCCCGGCCGTGCAGGACCGTCGCGTGTCCCCCCCCCTCGGGGGCCTGCTGCCTGTGCAGCGCCGGCGGCGCCGCCAATGCCGCGAGGCACTCCACGGCCAGCGAGTGGAGGGGGGGGGAGGAGGAGGCGAGGAGGTCGGAGAGGGGCGACAATGAGTTGAAGAGGTTCTTGGACGTGGCGTTGCGGAGGAGGGAGGAGAGGAAGGTGAGGATGGCGGAGAGGGAGGAGACGGCAGATGCGTCCTCCTCGTCCGACTCCTCCGAGGGGGGGCGGTCGTCCTCCCCGGCCTCGACCTCCTCCCCGGCCGTCTCGCCGTCATCCCCATCTCCTTTCGAAGCATCCTCCTCCTGCTTCCTCCTCGATGCGGCCAGCCTGCGCTCCCTCTCCCTCCTGCCCTTTTCGATCCTGTCCCTCTCCCTCGGTATCAGCAGAAGACTGGGGTTTTCGTCCAGCAACCTTTCCAGGGCGGCGTCGATCGCGTTCAGCGGATGTATCCACTCGTAGAGGTCGGCCTGGTGGGGACGTCGCGGCGGGTAGGTGGCGAATACACGGCGAGAGTCGCGAATATAATAATTTAAGGCGAATCGAGAGACGAGATGCGTGGAGGGAAGAAGGCGGGGCGTTTTCAGCATGGGCGGGGAGGGGGGAATGAAAACGAAGGTGGGGCTAACAACATGCGCCACCGCCGCGCAACAACATCTTCGCTTCTTTCGGACTCACCTGCTCCTGGAACCGCCACCTCGGATATCTCTCCACCTCCGCGACCAATCCTTCCACGTCCACCGCCCGCGGCTTCGCGGCGGAGGAGGAGGCCTCGCCCATTTCGACGTCCCCATCATCATCGCCTCCTCCATCGGTCGCGGAAGAAGCGGCCGCGTTGACGACGGTGACGGTGGGGTCGAACGCCGACAATCGATCGATCAATCCCGTCAATTCCGGATCGTCGATGGATTGACGGGCCACTCCGGCGGAGGACGCCGTCACCGGAGCCATCGTTCAAATTTATAATATATTGTTTCAGTCTATAAGGTGGGGCGGTCGCGATTATTGCGGTTCCGATGGTGGTGCCGCGACCGCCCCGCCCACGGCCGCGGTCGTTTTATTTCGCGTAGTCTCAGTGCGCCGCGCCGAGGAGGAAAGAGTCGTTGGTGTTTGCTACGGCGTCATTGTCGATCGCCTTTTTTGTGAGGAAAATGCGGAGGGACGGAGGAGCGAGGAGCGGATCCATCAACGAAAACTCGCGCGACTGATTTTCGTCTCGCTTCTTGGCTGATCGTTTCAAGGGGTATTGTAATATTTGATTCCTTCATAAAAAATATTAGTTTATAATTTTTGTATGATTTGTAATCAATAAATTGTCAACAAATAAATATATAAATAATTTTAAATTTTGATACGTACTACAATTATTAGAGGTTCCAGATTCCGTCTCGCGGGAAAGATCGACAGATGAGGACCAGCAGCTGGCGCGGGACTGAATGACCGCGACCCGCGGGACCACAGCTGGCCTGGCCTGGCTGCTGGCTGCTGGCTGCTGGCTGGCTGGGCCAAGGCCAAGGCCAAGGCCAAAGCCAAAGCCAAGGCAGAGACCTTCCTTCCTTCAATGACCCCCCCCCCTGCCTTTGGCTGGCTGGCCACTGGCACTGGCAATGGCATGCATCATTTCTCCTGACCTTTTACCTACACCTCTCTCTAGCTAGAGAAAACACCCTCTGATGGTAATGTAATGGTAGACTTTCCCAAACTCATCAGTATTTTGTTTCTGTTTTTGTTGTACCTAGCTCCTCCTCTATCGTTATCGTAATGGTGTACTATGTGTAGTAAAACCGCACGGCAATCATGGCCACGCACCGGCATTGGACATACCATTATTTTATCATCCACATAACGACCGTCAACAATCTTACAGAGGTTCAGCATCATGCTCTCCTCCAACATAGACATAGTGAGGACATTCTATGGATTGATCACGATCAATTACAATTACTGCACGAGGATGCCGGGCTCCGGGCTGCTGATGATAGATTTTGATGTGTTTGGGGCAGGCACTCCTGCAGTTGATCGTGGGCAACTCTGGGCCTTGTAGGTGTAGGTGTAGGTGTAGGTGGAAGCTCGCATTGCAGCGGTGGAGTTTGGGCACAGTAGTCAGCAACCACTCTTAGGGCGGATTCCACCATTGACATTTGCACAGACACAGCAGCAGCAGGAAGTATTTGGTTTCAATGCAGGTGCATATACATATACAGATGGTCCGGGACAGAGCCACCAACCTACTTCTATCTAGGTTGAGTTCCTGCCTAGAACTGATGAGTATTCCTTGGCAGTAGCCCTATTCTGATGAATGCAAAAGAACGACATGCATCATGGTGCCTAGTAGTATGGAATAATCCCATTATTTCCAAAAATGCTTTTAAAGCTATACTCTTAATCTTAATAGGAAATGATTGTGATTGGATGTTGCATCTTTCCTCTCAATTTGAATTTTAGAGAAAACTAGATAGTGTGGAGTGACACATATTTTGGAAGTTCTGTGATACATAAAAGTAGGGATTTTGGTGTATTTGAGAGTTGAAAGGGGGCACTATTCTTTGCTGGATTCCCCAAATCTAGCACAGCTAAGCGTGATCACAGCAGATATGGACAGCCGGCGCGGGTAATTGGCGGGGTAAAAGTTCCCGTGCCTGCAAGCCAATGATATGTGAGGAGGCGGGCAGCCGCATCCAAACAACAACATGTAGTTAACACAGGGAATAATAAAGTAGTCAGCCCCCCAAAACCAGTTTGCCACTGCACTGCAGTACCATCTAGTGAGCGAACGTCAGCACCATCCATTGGAATGACATACACTGTTCTTTAGCAGTGATGACAAACTTATCTGCGGTGACAGGCATCGTAAAATCAACACCATGGCCGACGATCTACCCGAGCTGCTCAAGATGACAACAACAACAATGAAGAACCCCCCAATCAAGCCAACAAAAGCAAATGGTGGGGGAGGAATGAAATGAACCCCCAAGTCCAAGCATGAGTCAAGCCAACGAGAGCTGCCATCACGAAACCACACCACCCATGTCCAATCAACGGCAAGAGACACAGCAGAGAGGTGGGACCTACCTCTGGGACAGAGCAAAGAGAGCCATTGCCATTGGCAGAGGCCCATTTAGTTTAGTGAGGTGGATGTTTTTGCCTTGTCTATTGTTGGTTTCATTTTCGATCAATGACTGTTGCTGTTGGGTCTTGGTTCAGGATCAAACTTTCACCTTCTTTCATCACGGTTTGGCCATAGTCGGATCGTCACTGTTGATTCATTCAAAGCAACAGCAGCAGCAAAGCGGCGACAAAAGGTCACCAGCAAATCTCGAGTGGATCGACAGTAACAAATTGACGACAACAAATTGATGATGGCAACAAATCAACAGCAACAAAAGGAGGTGAGAGTTCAACCCCGGCGAAAATTCAACCATCAAGAACCAATAGACAGGCAAAAATTGTAAATCATTTGATTTTTGACCACCTTGTCCACCTCACTAAATGAGCCTCGGGCAATTGTGGCCAGGACTGAACAGCCAGTGAAGAGGGTATCTGGTGACAAAGGGTGGTGGAAAACAAAGGGAGCCAAGAGTTGACAGAGGGATTAACAACAGCAGGACATGCACTATATGTGGACGAGCAGAAGTGGGTCCAGATGAGATCAAATAGGTGCAGTGGTGAGTCACCAAGAGAGTTACAGCATTATCTGGACCTAAGTAACCAAAACACTTATGGGCATGTGATGGGGGCCACATGATGGCAGTTATGAACTAGACTGCTAATGCAGGAAATGGGTGGAAAACAAGATCAGACATGCTCACCTACAACAGGTGCAGGGAAGACCAATTGGGCAATCCAAGGGCCCTGGGTCAGCAACCAGAAGAAGCATTGTTATCTCAGCCGCTCCATTGTTGCCATGGGTACCTACGGCAAAAAGCAGCACCATTTACAACACTGAGACAACATCAAGATCTGGCCATTTTTGCAGGGTCTGACACAACCCGTTGGGCCATCCAAGGGCCCTGGGTCAGCAACCAGAAGAAGCATTGCTA
>JALLBE010000123.1:0-24198 GCA_036939795.1 Thalassiosira mediterranea
AGAAGTCGGCTACCTGGCTACAAGCTTCGTGAAAATGGGCCTAACTGAGGTCTGGCCTCATCCAACCTCTGCCTCGAATTTTCTTCTTTCGCTCTGTGCATGCCAGTATCAGCACTGTATCAGTGGCTGTGATACAATAGCGCTTCCTACTTCTCCCCCAAAGTCGAGTGGACTGCCTCTCGATATCGTACTCTTCGCCCAGACGTCCGCAGTGGCCGAAGCGCTGCCCAAAGAGAAGAAGGCGTCGTCGGGGAACGCCAGCATAAAACTGAGCTGAAAATGTCTACACAGCGGGTACGCGGGGTGGCCGCCCTCGCCGCGCTCTCCTCTCGCTATCCAACCATGTATCAGGCGGCGATTGCTCTGGCGCTCCTCGCACCTTTTGCCTCTCATACAAGTGCATTCTCCCCTGCGAATCGCTTTGGACCGGCGGTATCCAGGACTAGCTTTACTTCGGCCCATGTGTTGGATGGTAGACATCCTATCCCTTCAGGCCTGTTTGCCACAGAGGATTCAAGCATTAACGGCGATAGCACAAACGGACTCGACGGCGATATTAACGACGGCGTTACCATCGGACTCAACGGTGATGAGGGCGACGAAGATGATGATGTTGACATAATCACCCAAAAATTACGTCGCAACGCTGAAAATGGGCCGATAAATCCTATGAAGGAGCACGATAAAATGATGAAGGAAAATGAGGACGAAGCCAGAGCAAATGGCGACAACAATAGCACAGGAGCCACTTCAACTCTCTATTCGGATATCGTCGCGAAGGCTATCGACCCTGACTTTGACCCTGATGCATCCACAGACGAAGCATATGTAGAACTTCAATTCAGGGAGCTCCTATCGCGTAAAGGAAAAGAATTGTCTCGCCTCGGCCCCGGCATCGCCACACTGCCCCTTGATCCTACATCAGACGAAGCCACGCTCGAAGCAAGACTTGCTCAGAAGGAATCACAATTGCAGCATGTCATTGATGAAGCTAGAGTTATCGGCACAGAGGAATGGGATGAATCTGATCTAGAAAAGTCTCGACAAAAGCAGTCAGAAGTATTGGCAAAGGCCCACACGCTTCAATCTGAAATAGACCAGATGCACGTGGATGACTGTGGGGCTGTCCTCCTTGCCAATCTCGCATTTTACGAAGCATTTTCTTTGCAAGATTCTGAGGGAATGAAGGATGTGTGGTGGCAGAGCCCTAGTGTCATGTGCATCCACCCTTCTCATGCTCCCTTGATTGGAAGCAATGCTGTGCTCGAGAGCTTCACATCTTTGTTCGAAAATGGGATGAAGGGCTCAAGAATGAGAGGAGATGGAGGCAGCAGTGGAGTATCAGGAGGCGCCTACATGACTCCAACAAACATACGTGGATTTTCAGTACGTGGTACTACTGCGTCCCTTGTATGCGATGAAGAAGTGTACAACCGAGGGTCTCCAGGCGAGAGCATTAGCAAGCAAGGTGGAGTCCTGGTCAACAAATTGTTGACGTCCAACCTTTTTAGAAAGATCGATGGGCAGTGGAAGATGACACACCGTCATGCGGTGAGTACAATACACAACTGCGAGTTGTTTTTGTTTTGATATACGTAGAGAGTTATTGTATCTCATTCAATCGATTTGATTCGTTGACCGTAGAGCTGGCATCCTGAAACAAAGGCCTCCCAAGAGGCATCGAAGGCGGAACCCGGCATCGCTTTGGACGATGACAATGGAGAATCTAAGTCAGATAATGTCAAGAGTGGTAGGTCTCCTAGAGCCGAGGGCATGGCTATACGAAAGTCGAATGGTGATGGGACTTCGAAGCGGCCACCAGCTCTACCTTCCATCCCATCCTCCTTGGACGGTCTTGATTCCAATGCTGTGCTAGGCATACCCATGCCTAAGGAGGAGGAAAAAGAAAAGACTAAGGAATCCAGCGAGGAGGGGATGATAGGAAAAATAATAAACTTGTCTGATTTGTTGGGTGGAGCTGGTAACAGTGACAATCATGAGGACAAGGCTGGCGATAGCGGTATTGGAGATGCGCTGGCAGATGCATTTAAGGGAAATATCGAATCTGACAGCACCAGTACTACGGGGTCGGGTACGCCTGATGATCCCTTCATCACACGCAGAGTCATCAAGATAGGGCCAGATGATATTAAGAACAAGCTGGACGAACTGAAGAACGCAAGTGAAAAGTTTTCCTCAGATAATGACAACGATGAAGATGACGAAGAGGACATCGTGGTTGACCTTCGCGGAAAATCAGAAGAGGAAAGGAAAGAAGCTCTATCACAAATCATGGATAACGTGTTGAAGGATGCAGGGCTCCAGTCAGATGATACCGAACCTTCGACTCTTGATGCCTCTTTGTCGAAACCTTCCCCGCAGGATATCCGCCAAAAGTGCATTGCTACCCTTCGCAATCTTGCTGACTGTGGACAATTATCCTCCAAACAGAAGAGGATCCTTCTTACAGACATCATTACATCGTCAGCAAGGGGTGAGGTGAGCATGGTTGAAGTTGCATATGACCTGCTGATATCGAGCGAGGAAAGTCATGAGTTTACCAAGGCCACAGAGCTCAACACAGGCATGGAGGACTTTGCAGAACAGTGCCGAGTATTTGCAGCCATGGGAGATGAATGATAGTAGCCGCAAACTCAACTTAATACTATATTGCTACTGCCAATATTATGGTGCTCTCTATATGATTTAAGGACCTCTTCTCAATCTAGCGGCATCACTGCCCATTGTTCAGTCGCTTCTGCTGCGTTTTTTCTTCTTCTCTTTCTTCTCTCGCTTGCGTTTCTTTGTCTTTGGTTCATCATCTTCATCGTTATCTGATCCATTCTTCTCGCCCAGTATGTCTTCAAGCCACCCATCCTTCTGCTTTTGCTTTGCCAGAGCTTCCCTCCACACATTCTCTCCCTCTAAATACTCTTTGACAGCACATGTGACCATGACCGATCGGCCCATAGCATTGCTGCCGAGCTTGTTCAGGGAATGTGAAAGCTCTGCCGAAAGGGTGGCTTTATCTTCCACAGCAGGCAGGGCGCGGAAGATCTTCTCAACTGTATGATGCCCCACTCGCTCGGTTGCAAGGAACAATATCCTGTCGGACAACTTCGAGACGAGGTTTTTGGCGGCAACTGACCTAGCTGGACCATCAAGAAGCCCGTCCATCACACTGATTAAAGGAGGAGAGATTTGTGAGGTGAGAAATGCCAAATGATGTACGCAGAGATGAAAAAAAAAACGATGTCGAGGACCCACCATCGGCTACCAAGACCATCATTAGCAATCTTCACCACATCCTCACACCCATAAATCGTCAGGAAGCAATTGACCCAGTCTTTCCGTAAGCGCTCCTTAAATTGAAAGATGTGATAGAGGACTCTCGCCCCAGCGGCATCTAATGTCAGCCTACTGCCGTCTTTCGAAAATTCACCATCTCCCTCACAGCTACCAGGTGCCAGGCCAAGCAGACGGGGTATGCTCTCATTTGCGGTAAGACCCTTGGCCTTACTTCTCTTCTTCCGCTTCTTATCGCCTTTGCTCGAGTCCGCATTTTCGTCTTCTGGAGATTTAAGGGCCGTTGATGCAAAACCGCGCATCAAGGCTGACAGGACTTGCTCCTGATCCTGAGAACCTCCCTTAGTGGCGCACATCTCAGCAGCCCTCCAAACGATGCCCATGCGACGGCTGCCCGCTATCTTCTTATCTTCCTCAGACCCAGTTGAGAAGCTTTTCAATATGGAACCATCTTCGATTATACCACACAAACACTTGACCATCCTCGATACCTGCTCCTTAGTCCTAACCGAGGTCAAGAGTGTTTGCACAACGAAGTTGGACACTCCGTGCTTGATATATTCTCGAAGCGTCGCCTCATCATAAAAACCACCAATGTCACACATGGAATTGTGGAAGGAGTCTGGGCAACAGCGGAAGATGGCCTCGAGGAGGATCGATCCACGTGGCTCTCCCGAAAGACCATAAATGATGTCACTCGCGTATGGCTGTTTTGCATCACCTTCTCCGCCCTCCTCACCCTTACTGCCACCTGCAATGCTGGGATCCCAGCAAAGCAATCGATGAACCAAAGCTTCTGCCTGGCTCCCCTCGCTGTACGTGGGTTCCGGCGGAAGGATGCCCAGACGCCTATCCGGCTCGATCTCCTTTCCACCGCTTCCCTTCCTGCTGGACGTGGCCCGGGAATGAAAGTCGCGGTAGGATAAGAGACGGAGTATCAGGATCAGCAGTGGGCCGGCACTTGGATGGCAAGTCTGACGCTGTAGCTCTCCTGGCGGAGAGACTTTTGAGCCTCCGCTGCCGTCTACCAAGGATAGGATCCCGACCACCTCGTTCAGCAAGGCCTCTGCATCGCGTTTGAAATCGTCAGATCGCAGATCCTTCACGACCTTCATTTTGTTCACGACGGTCGCCACTTGGGGCGAGCTTTCCCTCTCCTCCTCTACTGGCGCACCGAATTTCTTCTTCTTCTTTTTCTTCTTGTCCTTCAGCTTTCCTCGTCTAGTTGCCGCCAGGGCGCCGGTGTCCCAATCGCTGGGCTCGTCACCCGGTTGAACTCCGGGGACGGGCTTTGGGAAGGCTTCCACCAGCTCCGCGCCCGCCATGATGCAAAGGGCGCTTCGCACGACGTGAGTGCCGCACACATGCTCGGCCAAGTCGGTCGCGTACGGCTTCAGCTCCCGAAGCGTCTGCAACATCAGCCCGGCCATGGAGCGCGGGACCTCCCCCTCGCCACTCCCGTCCTCGCTCTCGAGCAAGCTCCCATAGGAGTCATCGATAACCATCTTCCCCTCATTCTGCTGTCCCTGACCGTCGTCGAAGTCGTCCAGATTCTCCTCGCACTCGGCAGCTACGCACCGCAGCACCGTCTGGGCGACGTGGCTTCCAAATCTGTGGGTGGAGAGGAAGACCCAGTAGCTCGACATGCTCGCGAGGATGACTCGCTTGGCCACGAGGGAATACCGGCAAGCGATGCGGACGAGCGTCTCGATCTGTCGGGAGGGTATCTCCTCGCATGCGAGTGAGGCGATTTCGCGAAAGACGGACGATATTGCCGCGTGGGCGGCTCCGAGCATCTGGGGATATTCCGGCGGGTCCGCATCGTCCCCCCCGTCTTCGCCACCGCTACCACCGCGCTTGTTCTTGAAGTAGGTCACGTATTCTTTGGCCTGTTGGGCGGCGAGGAACTCGTCGAGGGGCAAGCCGCTGAGGTAGGTCACCGTCTCGGGGCTGGGGCGGCGGGGCCGCCCGTACTCGCCGCTGCCATGATCTTCACCCATGATGCGATGATTCTTGCTCAGAACGAACCCAACGACCAAAGCTAGAGAGAGGATTGGGACTTCGGGACCGACGAACTGGACGAACCTACGATTATGAGTTGCAGCTTGCAGCAAGGTTCTCTTGGTTGCAGCAGGGTCTCCTCTTTCCTCGCTCGCCGGCCCCGACCGTGCATCCACAACATGGATGGTGACTCTGATGGATGGCTCTAGATTTTCGATTTTGGCGGGAAGGGTGATGGATATGATAGTATGAGTTCCCACATACATAGGTACTGAATCCTGAACTAACGCACTCGCCCTCCTCTCTCCTCTCCTCAATCAGCAAGTCAGCGACAAGAAGGAAGCTACTCCATAAAACGATCCAACGCAGGCCAAATACAATGAAGGCACCTCCCGTCCGCCTATGCATCGCCGCACTTTGGTTCATCCTTGGAGCACCCGTCGTGAACGCATCCCTGTTCGGGGTATCGTCGAATCTCTTGCCATTCCGCCGTCCAACCCCGTCGTCCGTCATGAGCCAGCCAAGGGGAGGAGGAGATAAGGCGGACGAGGGTACATCCATGCCAGCGTCCCGACCGCACCTGCCCTACACCCTTGCCATACGCGACTCCATGATGATAGCGCACTCGTTCCACGGCCACCCCTCGTTCGGACCCGCGGGCGGGCTCCACGGAGCCACTTATACGGTCGACGTGGAGTTTGCATCCGCGTCCCTCCACCCTGAATGCAACTGGGTGATCGACATCGGCGCGGCGTCCGATATAGTGGCGGAAGTACTGAAGGAATACAACTACAAAAACCTCGACGAGGTATTCGGGGAGGGCGTGATGACGACGACCGAGTTCATGTGCAAGACGGTGCATGATGGGGTGGTGGAGAAATTGAAAGAGAAGTACCAAAAAGATGGGGATGAAAACGGATTCAAGGGATGGATCAAGGTCTCTCTTTGGGAGAGTCACAAAGCGTGGGCATCATACGATGGCCCTTCTTTGTAGAGAAATGGAGATATTTTCAGCCCAGCCACCGCTACCGCAATACGGAAGTAAACCCTCAGAGCTGATATTGCACACAGCTCAGCTATTATACAAGTGACTGGCTTTACGTAGTTTTGATGCTCTAACTTGTATTGAGCCACTATCTATCTGTTGAAAATTGCGGCCATCTTAGCTTCTTTGTCGTGCACCGCGTTGAATCTACCCCAGGTCAGCCCATATCCATCTTAAACCCACTGAACCTCTCTCCTCGGCCCAGGCAGACCTGATGGCCGATTTGCAGTCAGCTTTATCCTCTTCTGGGTACCATCGACATCCAACACCCACACGCGGACCCTGTCTCCAACTTGCATGTAGGTCTTGGGATGAGCTCCCTTCACATCACCGAACATGGGGTGGTCCATGAAGTGCAAGAAGCCGCGCACCACCGATCCCAGCTCGACATACGCCCCATAGTCCGTGACGCGGCGAATCTCTCCCCAAAGCTCGTCGTCCACCTCGATCTCATCCAGCTGTATCCGATCGTCCTCCTCGCTCACGATCTCGTGCTTGTTCATAACGTTCTCCTCCTCCAGGACCTCCTCGGGGAGCATGGTCAGCTGCAGCTTCTTCAGCTTGGGATCCAACCTCACCACCCTTACGTCCACGTCATCCCCCGGACTCAGGAACCTGCGCGGGTGGTCCACGAACTCGTCCCTGGAAATCTGGCTCACGTGCAGCAGCCCGTCCACCTCGCTACCGATATCGACGTAGGCTCCAAAGCGCGTGAGGGAGATGACCCTCCCGGGCAGCGTCTCTCCCGGACTGATTGCATCCAGACGGACGCGGTCTTTGGAGGTGATGGGCGTTTTCCTCGTCACGTACTTCTCCCGCTTGGACTGCCGCTCCATCTCGCGGTACTGCGTGTACAGCCGCCGCTTCTTATCGGCGGCGGGCTCGCGGCGCTTCTTGTTGCGAATGGCGCGTTCGTGAGCCTCCTTCACGATGCGGGCTGGCGGGAGCAGTGAGATAAGTCAGCACCGACTAAGTTGCCGCGCCTCACACGGAAACGCCAGCGCGCATTGTAAACGAAAATGCACATGCTGCTCACCTTTGATTTTGGGGTTGAGAGAGTCCCATCGCGACATCGCTGGCCTTTTCTTCACAGAAACTTCCTTAGACGGCGCCCCCCATTTTTCATCGGAGGCATCGACGTCGGAAAACAGTACCTTGTCCTCGCCCTCGGGACCGTCTACGCGGGCACCGAACATGGAGTCAATCATGCTGTCGTCGCTGCTGCCGTGGCAGACGACGGCGCCGCTCGGACCGGAGCATCTCTGATGGACCGCCAGCCGCGCCGGAAACTGGAAAGCCGACACAGCCGCCGGTCCCACCACGATTAGGAGGAGCGCCAGCGCCCGGGCTGGCACGCATAGGGGTGCACCGGTAGCGGCCATGGTTGTTTCGTAGCTGCGCCAGCGGAAAATAAATGTTCTTCCACCCATCAAACATCAAAGCCACGAAGATCGTCACAAAAACATGCCATGGATTTGCGCGTGCATGATGCGATGGTGTTGGCGTTGGTCTGGCCGTCTCACCTGTTTTGCGTGATCAGTGACCAACCGCGGGCGAGAGGGCTCGCCCGCGAGTACGTGTTGCCTTCCACCTGTAACTGCATCACGTCATTCATTCGAGGCTCCCGCCAAATCCCATTTCCGCCGACCGCCGACTATCTGATCTATCACACGGTCGGCTGAGAGCTGAGACTGGGGGCAAAGAGGGCGGGCACAGGCACCTCGCTCTACTGTTTCTGCTTTTCATTAGGTAGAGGGCGGCGTGTCTATCGTCCTATCAGCGAAGTATGGGACGCACCGATCTGCTGTTGGTGCTGCTCTCGGCGCTGGCAATCGTTAGGTTGCCAGCCGCAATCGGCAGGGCGCCCGCTTTGTCCCTCGTCCGTCGGACGAGCTTCCTGTGCACGGACCGGATACGGTCGGATGTCGTCGCGAACAACCCTGGCTCGCCGTCGCTATCATCGCCGCTGATCTCTCGCATTTCGGCGATCAGGGGAGGTGCCTTCGACGACGACTCGGACGACGACTACGATGATTTTGACGATTCAGACTTCGACTTCGACGACGAGGATGGCATGTTCGACTTCGACGCCGCCGAGGACGACTTCGGAGACGAGTCCACCGTCACTGCTCTCATCGACGCGTACCATAAGACGCCGCCGCTCACCAAGGCGTACCTCACCGCGTCCTTCGGAGCCGCACTCCTGGGATATGTCACCAACAACAACGACTTCCCCCCGCTGCTGCAGCTTGACTGGAAGCAGGTGCTGACGCGGGCCCAGATCTGGCGTCCCCTGACGGCATTCCTCAATCACGGCCCTCTGGGGCTGGGATACCTCATGACGGCGCACTTCGTCTGGACGTACATGTCCACGTTGGAGAGGCTGAATCACAAGACGCCGTACGACTTCTGGCTCATGATGTTCACGGGGGCCGCGAGCATGGTCGTGGGGTACTCGATCATGGGGCTCAGTCCGAAGTTCCTGGGGCACAACCTGAGCACATTCCTGGTGTATGTGTGGAGTCGGTATCATGAGGGGTTGGAGGTAAACATGTTTGAACTGTTCAATACGCGGGCGGAGATGCTCCCATGGTTCTTCCTTGGGCAGGTGAGTCATCATGGTGCTAAATAGGAGTGAAGCTACTGGTTGAATATTCAAATGATGCTGTAGTTCTCACATATTCATTGAAATTGCTGAAACATGGCAGACTTTTTTGCTCGAGGGGGAGTTGCCAGTCCTTGACTTTTTGGGAATCGTCTTTGGACACATTTATCACCATTACAAAACAACCAACGTATTGCGGACACCGAAATTTGTTATTCAGTGGTACAACGGAGACAGTCAATATGCGAGAATGCTCAGAGAAAAGTACAAAACTATTTCATCTGATTTCGAGATGTAAAGGAAAGGGCCTCCATTTGGGATGAGTTCAATTGATGGCATATAGCCAAATTGCGCAGCCGTTCGCCATGAGGATCTCAGAATGCTCGAAATCAATTCATACTGGGCAGTTTCATTGGAAGTTAACCTTACGTAATTGGACGCAATCGGTAGACAAATCCTAGCTTACAAAATGCTCTTTTATCTAACTGCTCTGTAAAGGCTGGTTGGCAGGCGCAAGCCATACCACCAATAGGTGACATTACTTGCATAGTAGACCTCGAGTGACGTCATGGCCAATTTGGTGCACAAGAATGACATGGCACTACTAACGTACTTACTAGCATCTGGGCATACTATCGGTTGCTTTGTCTTAGAAGCCTTGGAGTTTGTATGGGTTCACGATGAATCCGACAGAAAACAGAGCAATTATCACCACGTTGGTTTGCACTTATGGTCGCTTACTTTACTCATGAATTGCTATCGCAGCTCATGATGAAGTCTCTCATCCAGTATTAATCTTTTCTGCTGTTGCTTTTGTGCAATGAATGACCTCCCAGAGTGACTTATGCTGCATCTAGAAACCCTTGTAGTCGCCAGCCTCAGGATCAAAGCTTCCTCCACCAGCAGCCCCACCAGGCTTACCCAATGCCCCACTCTCCATAACATCCTTCTGATAATTGAACCATTCCATAGGGACATCATTCTCGAGCTTCACCTTAGATCTGAAGCCAAAACTCTTGCTTTTGAGACTTTTCAGGTCCCCGATGGCAGCGCTCCAGAAACCTCCCACTACTCCTAGGTCAGGGTTGAGCCTGTACCCTGGGACACAGTCTGCGCGGAGGAAGGCCCCATTGAATTTGCAGGACGAGAGCTGAGATGTCGCTACGTTCATCCTTCCTTCGCCTGCAGTGGTTCGTACCGACCCGATGAAGGCCATGCGTTTGGCGATAGATGCTGGGATTGAAATGTCCGGCGTTGACACAGTTTCTTCCTCGCCCTCCTCGTCATCTTCCTTTTCAACTTCAGCGTTCGTGAACACAATCGAGACGGGATCCATGCCTCCACAGCTGTCCTTGACGGCATCAACCAATCGCTCCACATCCTCCTCTGGCCACTCTGCACCAGGAGTCAGAACGATTTCTGGTATCGGTTGCAGCCCCGCCTCCCAGATTGCGCCACACTTTTCAGCCAAGGATGAATCTTTACCAGCTTCTTCCAGATAGGCCTCGACGCTTCCAACTTCCTTTCCTCCGAAGAACGGCACGAGCAAACCCTCAACCCCATCTACGTCAGCCAACTGCTCGAGTTTGTCGCTCAAGCCATCGTCATTGATGAGAGAGTAAATGATGGGCACAGGTCCTGGGAAATTGCCCCGCGCATCCTCCTGTTCCTTTCCCATGGGCGCCAGCGCGTCAACAGTACCCTCCACGAAGACAGCATTCGCCTTGGCCTTCGTCCGAATCGTCTGGCTCAGCTTCGTCACCTCGCTCGCCCGCAGCAACAGCGCGGTGGGATCCGACGGCTCGGGCAGAACCAGCTCGGGGTGGAATGTCAGCTTCTTCGACGGGGAGCGCAGTGCCTCGGAGAGGCGGGAGCGAGCAGTCTGGGCTCGTGATGATTCAGTCACCGACAGGGAATAGACGGGTTCCACTGCATGATGGATGCCCACGAGCAGAGAGAGGGCAGCAGCAATCATCATTACTATCTCTTGCAATGTATTGTAAAACAAGAAAATGGCCAAAGCGGAACGGGTGATCGGGGGTGAGCTTTGGAGAGCTTTGACCAAGCTTTGACATGAGACATGAGACCACTTCTTATTTGACAGCTCCAATAATTTGTTTGTACGTAGGATCTCATAAATCTACATACGTCAGTGATGGCGCGCCAGTTATTCCTCCACGTGGATAGCCACAGCGCAAACTTCACAGCCGACCTCTCAGATCAGATATCTATCTCCCTCCGCCCACTGGCGGCTGGCCGCCACGTCGACTCTACCCGGCTTCGACTGGAGGTCGACGTGGCACGGTTGAGTTGCAGTTCAGAAGGATCGTGAAAACGATTGCCGACATACAATGCACGGGTAGGTACCATACCATAGCCACCATACTGCGCATTGGCATGTGTCGATCCTCTATCTTGGATCTTCGCTAGCCGGGCGGCTGCAACTCAATCATATGTAGCAGGGATTGATAAACTGCTCTATCCGATCTGTCAGAGCTCGATCATATCTAACGATATCGAAGAACGTTGAGCTCGAACCAATACTAAGAATTTGCGGACTCAATCAGAATGTGTCGATCTATTACAGACATCAGATTTCATGAACATGAGTCCTATCGTCGACGAGGAGACTTAGTGCAAAAAGTGACCCTCCTCAATTCACTGGCTTACTGCGCCTGTGTGCTATTCTTCAAGGACAACACCTCTCTCTTCGACAGCACCTGGGCCAAGGATGGATTTTGTGTATCCAACGCGGATGTCCCATACTGGACATCCCACGATCTCTGTCTGTACGCAGATTTGATCTTAGCCGCATTCAGTTCCATCATGTACTTGAGCCTGCGCAAAACTGATGGCATGGGACCGGCCAATGCATTCATGGTGCCGAACATTCTCGGGGTTGTATTCCACGGCTTTGGGCACGGAGGTGTAGGAGCGAGCTTTCGCGACGAGAAATGGGACGAGCTGCGAGCTCAAGATGATTCGTACTTCGCGACCATTGGTGATAAGTCATGGAATACAGTTCTTTCGGAAATGTGTTTCGAAAGTGGCCCGATTTTGCTCTTCTGGCTGGTCCTTCTTAAGGCAACCATGCCCGAAACGCCTTCACGGGTAACCATTCCATTGTCAGTTGCCAGCTGGCTTGGGGGATTGAGTGTCAAGCAATCATTTGGATTCACGTACACTCAAACAATTCTTATGGTTGCATTCTCACTCAATCAACTGAGCCGGCCGAAGGAAGACAAGGGGCTGGCTTACCTATTGTACGGAGTGATTGTATCATTCACCGTTCCTATCGTCGGATGGATTGAGAGTACCATGTGCAGCTCGACGGTCATTCACATTGGAGGCCATTTGTTGTACGACGCATGGATCTCAGTCAGCGCGTTGGTGTTCTATTTGTCTTACTACACCTACCGGGGATCGGAAACAGCGAAGGTGAAGGCAGACTAGTCCAGAGGCGAAGTGAAAATGTATCGTATATGAGGGATGGCGAAATGTATTTATGTATGTATGTAGTGAAAAACCAGGTACTGTACAAAGATAATCAAGTCACGTAATAATTGACATGTTCGATCGAATGCTCCATCACGATGCAGTGCTTGATAAGGCAAGGATAAGGTGACCATTGCATGCATATTGCAAGGATGCACTAGCGCACGCTCCCTATCCGAAGCACCCAACAATTTGACGTTCAGATGCGTCTGCAAAGATTCTCGTCTTTGTTCGTCAAAACTGAATGCATGTGGCTGCCAGCCTGTCGTTTCTGCTCTTTCCGATGCCCTATTTCCAACACCAAAACCACCATCCTACTTTTGCACCTCATGAATGTTGCCCATACTCGCAGCGTTTTCTCGGCCATCCAATGACTCTTGTCCTTCTCTGCTGTTATTTCCAGCCATAATTGTATGATCTTTCATGTGCGTGACAGCAGGATTGACGAATCACAAAAGGCGTCGACATGGAAATTCCCAGCACGTGATTCCAACGGCTGCAAAGCCGAAGATAGGTTCTCTCGTTTCCTTTTCTTCCTTACTTCCTCTTGCGCTTCTGTTGCTTTTGCTGTCGAGATTCTTTCCCCTCCCCATTAATCGCAGGAGACGACGATGCATTATTTTCCAGCTTCTCCTTCTCGATGACTTCCGTGAGGTACTTGTCCGACGCTTTCTTCGCCTCATTCACCAGACCTATGAGCTGCGCGAATTGTCCCCCCTCCTTGGGTGGCGGCAGCGGTCCGTGGTCGTGCATCCCCGAGTAGCCGAACTCCCCCGGCTCCGGCTTGACGGGCTCGACATCGGCCGTAAGGCCGATCACGGCAGCATCGCAGCTTCCCGTATCGAAGGACTGCTCCGTGATGACAGCGGATGCGCCCGCTGGCTCTGGCGCCGGGGAAATATCCTCATCCATCGTGGCGGTAGCATCGCCGCCGCCATCGCCGACGTCGCCGTCGCCATCGGCTTCGGGCGGTTCAGATGTGGGGACCTCGAACCTAGCGCGTAGGAATAGGCGGGGAGGGGCAGCCGCGCCACCATCGGCGCTGCCTGCTATTGCTTCCATATCCTCACCCGTCAAAGAATGCTGGCGTCGCGAGCTAGCAGTCGATGGAGATGCTATGATGGCGATGGTGCCGAGAAGTTATGGCAGGTGATGGCTCCAATCCACAATGGATGGATGATGGGCAGTAAAAGTGCAAGCATGGGCGGATGGCGGATGAAAATGGATCTTTGATTTGAGTTCCCGCCAGATTTTCGCTCCATGTGGAACTTGAACACTGTCTGTGAAGGATTTGTTCCACTTGATTAGGATTGGGGGCGTCATCGTGTCAAGAAGATCCGCATCGCATCATCGTCGTCGTCGAAAATCGATCGCGTCGACTTCCTCGCGGCGAGAGAGGCCGTCGCGACGCGGGCGCGAAGTACACATCTCGCGGCATTTTCATCGACCAGAAGACCGGCGGACACAGGAAAACAACATCGGCGGGCGCCATCGGCCATCGAGCATTGAGCATTGCTGTCATAAAAAGTGAGGAACACACTCTCTCATAGTTCACTACGATTATGCGCCGCTTCCTTTTGCTCCTTTTGACCATACTCAGCGTTACCGCCGCTACTTCCAAATCGTCGTCCCGCCTCTCGTCTCCTCGGCGTTCCCTCGCATCCCTCGACAGACCCAAGGAAACTTCCATCACCAGAGTCCCGGCAGCGTTAGGCCTGGATTCCATCATCAAACAGCGCGGCGGAGAAGCGGCAGCAGCGACGGCGACCATGTCGAAAGAAGGCGGCCTCCCATCGGCGGCGAAGCTCCTCATCGGAGCCGGCGGCATCTACGGTGCCTTCCTCTACTACGGCAGCCTCCAGGAGGATGTCTTCCGATACACCGCCGAGGACGGCTCCCAGTTCAAGCAGGCGTGGCTCCTGCAAGTCCTCGAGGCATTGGCCAACGTCGTCATCGGATTCGCGGGCATGCAGCTCACGGGCGCCACGCCCAACATTCCTAAGAAGTCGTTCGCCATCTCGGGCGCTAGCCAGGTCTCGGCCAAGGCGTGCACGAGCCTCGCCCTCGCGAACGGCCTGAGCTTCCCCGTGGCGACTCTGGCGAAGAGCGGCAAGATGGCGCCGGTCATGCTGGGGTCGCTCATCCTGGGAGGCGCGACGTACAGCATTAGGGAGTACCTCCAGGTGGCCGCCATCATCGGCGGTACCGCCATCGTTTCCATGGGTAAGAAGAAGGGCGGCGGGGCATCCAACTCCATGATGGGCGTGGCGTACATCGTGCTCAGCCTCGTGTTGGACGGCGTGACGGCCGGGTTCCAGAAGCGGCTCAAGGCCGAGACGGCAGCCGCGGGCGTCAAGCCCAAGCCGTACGACTTCATGTTCTGGACGAATCTTTTCATGTGCCTCACCGCCATCGTCATCTCGGGCGCTTTGGGCGAGATCGCGCCGGGAATGGCGTACTGCACGGCCAACCCGGAGATATTCGAGAAGATCGTCAAATTCGCCCTCTGCTCGGCGGTTGGACAGTCCTTCATCTTCTACACCATCGCGAACTTCGACCCGCTCGTGCTGTCGACGGTGACCACCACGCGCAAGATATTCTCGGTCCTGCTGAGCATCTTCCTGAAGGGGCACTCGCTCTCGATGACGGGGTGGTCGGGTATCGCGCTCGCGTGCAGCGGCATCCTCTCGGAGATGGCGGCGAAGATGGGAGGAAAGTCGAAGCCTCATTAAAGTGGAGTTGTTTAGAGACCCAACCCTGCTGGTGGCCTCACACACTTTGAGGTGTTAGACTTCAAATTCATTAAAAGCTATGTAGACATCGATCCTTGTTCATTTTACAACATGGCATAACTCTAGACAAGTAAACCAGCTGGGGGTTTCTCAATAACTGGAAGCCCACCGTTGTTGCGGCATCACATTGAGGGGCGACCTCTAGTCACTGTTGTCAAGGAGCATCAGTGTGCTTCATCTGATACAAGCAGTGACACCGCAATGATGTGCTAATGACAAATTCAAATGTTGATTAGATAATAATGGCCGAGTGCTATCCAAATCTGCTGGAAATTAGTACAAGACATTAATTGCCTCATTCAAGTGAGCCCTCAGCTGCCTCGCTGCCGCCAACGGCAAGTCCCTGGGTACACCAGTTCTGTCCCTCAGGTAGCACAGTGCACTTGCCACATCCCTAGACTTATCTTTGCCAATGCTTTCCGCAAGACCAGCTTTCATATCTTTCAGCGCGGATTCGTGACCAGCGGGACCGCCCTTAGCCAAGAGGGCACTGCATACAAGTTGAAGAGCAGTGTCCACTTGTGGGATAAGTGCCTCGTCAGGTGCAGCGTAAGGATCCGCTAATTCTGCCCCAAATCCTTTCCGAGGATTCTTAGCCCCCTGAGGTCCACCACGGGCAGCAAACTTCGCAACCTAACCTCCACACGATTGATTTGGGAGCATTTAGAACGAGTTCCGATTGGGCATGAGATGAAGTCATTTTCTACGAGTAAACGAACTCACGTTTTGTCCATTTCCAGCTAACTTCCAGCCAGCCATCTGCCTGCAAGCCTCTGCCATCTTCTCTGGGTCAGCATTCTCATAGGAGGAGCCCTCAACGCCGACAGCACCATTGTCTCCCACAATTTCAGCAGCCTTCAGAACACACAGTGGTAGAGGAGGTCCTCTATACAAAGGTTGCAACTCATCGTCAAAAGGTAAAGGCAACTCCCAGCTCTTGCTGTCCTTGCCTTGAATGTTCATCTGGTACTTGAGTCGGTCGTCCTCAAAGCCTCCATCATATCCCGGACCATACTGTGGCGGGATGTCCATCACATGGGTGTAGTAGTCCGATTTGAATGCGAGGTAGCATTCCCTCTTCTCAAATGCATCGAGCCAAGCATTCAACGCAGGGAATTGCCGGCGATACTCATCTGACCTTAAGTCCAAGCCCTTCCAAAATGCACAAGATGCGAGCATGCGCTCAACATGCGACACATAGATGAAGTCAATCATGGTAGGATGATCAGCGAAGTCGAAGAACCAGGGGCCAGACGTCGAAGCAAGAGCATCATCCACCTTAGACATGCAGTCGAGGAAGCCCTTCATAGACCCAGACATCTCCTTCGATCCAATCAATTTACCGATCATTCCACCGCTGCTAAAACCAGGTCCTTCTGGACGGAAAATGAGGGTGCACCACCAGCTGAATAGTTCTCTCTCCAGGTTTGCCAGCTGCTTGTACTTTGCCTGTCCTTTGGCATCATCGTCAGAAGGGATCATTTGCCTGAAACCATCTTCCACGGGATGCCACGCATCCAGCAACTCCATGATAACCTGGCTCTCAGTGACGACCTGCTTCCTACCATCGTTTGTTTCCACCAATAAAGCAGGAAGAAGGCCCGAGGGTACCATACGAAGAAACGACTCAGGTTTGTCTCCATAGCTACGCATAGGTACCAGTTCGATGTTAATTGGAATACGCTTCTCCTCGATCAGGAGCATCGTCTTCTGACAATAGGGACACCTACGCGTTTTGGATTGGTGAGACTTTAAGTTGATGAAACTCTCAGCGCAAACCCGACGCAATCGAACTCACCACCCAGCATGATCGCGGTAGAGGGTAAGCCTTGGCCTGTCATCAGAGCCGAAGAGACGCAGCTTGTTCTGCACAAATGGAGCACCTGTTCCATTGACCCTCGACTCCTGTTCAGAGATCAACGCAGCGCCGACGGCGGTGTTGGCGGCAGCTGACTGGAGTGCACCCCAACTGGTGTCGGTGCTCGTCGACGACATGGCCAGTTTCGTGTGGGAGACTACAGGCCTCAGAACAGGGTACGGACTGGAGAAGCCAGAAACTTTCGACACACTACACGAGGAAGCAACTACCACTAGCCATGGCCTCAATGCCGCGACGAAGTGCCTCATGATTGGCGTCCAGCGTCGACTTCTTCGTAAAATGCGCCGCGATAGCGAGGCGCTGCGGGCGCGACGGTGCTCTCCGAGAGATTTCCTCGCGGTGACGAGCGACTAGAGTGTCGAGCCTCTGGTGTCGAGTGTGCGCAAAGCTTCGTTCGCTTGCTGACGCGAGCTGACGTGTCATCGCGGGCGGACGGGCCTCCCCCCACCTCCCCCCTCATTCATCGACTGCGGTTTGAGGGCTTCTCATCGCTAATTAGTCGCCGATGCATCCAGAGGTTATCGCTTAAAATCACAAAAGCCCTTCGGGGTATTGTATCAATACTAATTCCCCAATTGAATAGAATTCAATATTAATTCCATCGAACAATCGCGATCCAGCACGAGCGGAAAAGATCGTTTGAGATCTGCGCGCGGGCAGTGGCAGTTGGATTTCGTGGCCATGGCAAATTATCCCCCGCGCACAACTCCATTGCCCTGCCAAAAAGAATTGACCCTAACCATGGTGAGAACGCCGGGCATATGCCATGGCATGACGGAGCTGTGCCGCTGCGGCGACCGCCTCCATCAGGTTGCTTCAATGATTCTGTCCGTATGTGGAAAGGCTAGTGGAGGGAGGGGGGGGGGGGCTGGAGGAGGAAGATCCCATCGGAACTGATGCGAAGCATTGGATCTGTCGTGCTTGGCCGTCCTTGGACCACGCTGGCTTGCTATGCCGTTTCGACTAGAAGGTGACGCGATATTTGCAGCGGCCTAGCGTTTATCATTTCTAACCACTGTTAATAGCCAATGTGGTGGAACGCGGAGCCGTCCTATCTGGTCCATTATCCGAGGCTGGTACCCGCCCGACTGGACCGGGGAGACAGATGCAAGCCTCCTCATGCTGATGGAGTTGGCTGTCGTTCTGATCGACCAGCGTCCGGCAAAATTGAATGATTTCTTGGTCTATATGTGGCTTTATCCCTCTCTTCTCACTGCATGCCATACTCTCTCCCATGCAGTCGACCGGTGTAGAAGTTTCCGACGAAGTCACCACTTCCTTCCAGAAGTTCAAGCTTGGGCAGGAGCCATACAAGCTCCGTTACTTCATCTATGAAATCCAGAACAAGAAGACGGTTGTCATTGAGAAGCAGGGTGCGAGGGAGAAGACCTACGAGGATTTCGTGGAGGAGCTCCCCGAAAATGACTGCCGCTACGGTTTGATCGATATTGAATTCGAGACGGACGATGGCCGCCCCACGTCGAAGATTGTTTTCATCAGCTGGAACCCCGATACGGCGTCTGTCAGACCTAAGATGCTTTACTCTGGGTCGAAGGAGGCGCTCAAGAGTGCGCTCGTTGGTGTGGGAATCCACATCAACGCGACCGATCACTCAGAGCTGGACTTCGAGGAGGCCATTCTCCCCGTTGTGAAGAAGTTCACTTAAATGCATTATCATGGATGAGTGCGATAGTCAAATACGAAGGAGATATCCCAGCTGCTGCAGACTGTGCGCGAGGTGTTTCGTTTGGGAATGACTGCATACGAATCAATATCATTGTGATGTATTTACATGGATTGAGCTCAACGTTTGGGACCATGTGACTGTAAGAATTATAGACTCTGTTGCTTTCTTTTGGCCATCCTCTCTGCACGCAGATAATGGTGAATTCGCTTTGCCTTTTCTGCCGGAGTTGAGTTGATAGATGCCACATTTTTACGGGATGGCTCTCAGCACACTAACAAGACTGTCAGGAACTACACAGTACATTCATGCAGTATCCTTGGATGGAGCCCTCGGATCGAGTCTGCAGCAGGTCCCTCATTTTGGATTACTTGTTGTACATTGTACATCATACACACACCGTGCAGGTTCCTTCAGATTGCCTTCAGATTAGATGGCCCATTTCCTTGCTACTTGACCATTGACCATACCGTACAAAGCCATAGGTGCTCTGTTGTTTGGAATTACTCTCCACAGGGGCCTCATATCAACTTATCATAATGTGAAAGATATTCATATGTGGCAGCCCCTTCGTTATCGGATCTTCTGACAGTATCGCACAGATGTCGTAACTTCAATTGCTGTTCTTTGCTCAAGAAGGAAACGCCGAGATCAAATCTACCACAAGTTGTAAGCGCCTCGAGCCAGTTATGCGTGAATGCGGCAACATCAGCATTGGAAGACGGCATTTCATGCATACCCAAGACAGCTGATCCCGAGTTTGAACTAGTTTCAACAACAGGGTCACTATCGTCAACCTTCATCGACGTGAGCAGGTGCAGTGCCTCAACAATATCACCTAAGATTTCGCTATCAATATCAGTCGAAAAATATTGCTCGCATGTCAACGCAGGTTGAAGAACTAGCCTGCTTTCATCAGGCCCAATCGTATCCTTCATTCTGGTGAGAAATACCAACGTTTCCTTCGCAGTTTTGCAACATCGCTTCCACTCCCTCAAAAAGTCATGCACTTCCCTCGACGATTTGGTTGGACCTGCGCTTGCTCTTGATATCCTCCCGCCAATCTTTTCTCTGGATCCGTTGCTCCACGAAAGGGGTTTCATATCATTGCCAAGCTTAGCTGTAGAAGCAGCTGGATTTGTTGCATCTTTCCGCCTGAGGATCATCTCATCGAACCCGCCGACACCGCCAGATCGGCCCGTGCTTCCACGGACACATCCTTTATGATCTAAGCTAGACGCCCCACTAAACAAGCTCGATACTTCACGGCCAGATGTAGGTTTCAACTGCGATACCGAGACGAAATTTCGAAATTCATCATAATCCTTACCTACGCGAAGAGAAGATGGATGTTGGCAAGAACATGATACAGATTCAGATGATCGAAGATTGAGCAGCGGTCTCACTCGAATGAATCGCTCTCTTCTTCATTCCATCCTCAGCCTTGTACTGCCTATAAGTGGCGACATCTTGCTTGATCTCTCTCTCGAGATGGTTGATGTCAACTGTTCCCCTGTTGATTACACTGCGGCTTTTGGAAGACATCGAAGGACAATGCCCGGCGGCAGAAGGATGATGGCAGAGCTGCGAAGCGGAAGAGATGGCGCTGGGGGAGAGGGGGTGGATCAACTGAAGGTCGGCTACAACATGCGACGGAGCCGTCTCTGGTCGCTGTGCTCGCCTGCTCGGTCGTCTCGTTGCCAAGCCAAGAAGTGAAAAGTGAGGCGAAGGACGAAGGACGATGGAAGATGGAAGCGTGATGGAAGCGAAGCCACAGAGCCCAATAAAAGCAGTTTATTTTTTCCTAGACGAAATAACGTAGCTCCTAAACAATTTCGAAATTTGAAAATTATGTAGGTGAATCACGCGAGAAAGTAAAACATGCCTGTCACAGCTGTTGCTGAGAGTGTTGCTGCCTGTTGCTGCCTGCTGCGCCAGATCGAAGATGGAGGTTGGAATAGGTGAAGGGACACAAGCAAGCTGGCCATGCCCTGTTCTTCAGCTTTTGGCACTGAGAGCATGATTGATGATTGTGTCATGGTATGGACAAAACACGAGGTGGCCAGAGGCAGAGGTGGTCATTGTAAAATCAAAAATAGGCATGACTACAAACTACATGCACAGCGGTGGAAGATTAGGATATGCGCATGAAAATAGAGAGAGGGTTTAGTTCTCAACGAAACTTGTTCTGATGACCCAGAACCAACAGATGTTTCTTGCTGTTTGTTTTCATCACAATTACTAGTACTAGTACTAGCCTACCCTTGACTTTGATGGTGCGTGGCGGTGACGGGGATGGTGTCCAGTTAGTATGTAACCAGGACCAGTTGTAGTGTACCATATGATTCTACAATCATCTACATCTACTCCATTTACAAAAGGGAATTTTAACTATGAGGGCAGGACTCCAAAATTTCAGCTTGATGTTTTATTTTATATCAGTTGAGGGAGGGACGGGAAGGATCTTGATCTGGCTGTGAAATAGAGCACTCATATTGAACAGCGATCACCCCACTAAAGCTTCTAGTGTTTTTTACCTCTTGATCTATACCATCGTAACATGTCAAGTGACAACCAAAGACAGTGAATCACATATGACCTCCCAGTGCCAGTGATGATGAGGTTGCAGCTTCACCCGGAAATGAGCAATATGAGTGACACCGAATATCTAGATGTGCCATTTTTGAAGCAATGAATATTTTGTTGAAGAGTGGTCGTCAGGTTCAGCCATTCTACTAGCTTCACTGCACAAGCAGCCCAATAACGCTTCTCCTACCTCTGCCCAGTCGGAGATGGCCTCCAACAACTCCCACAAAACGGATTTGGCACAGGACACCTTTCTACCCACTGTCTATGGTGCACCATCACGTGACTCACCCCACCTCATTGGAGTAACATTCCAAATGAACAGTCTGTGATGACAATGCACTCAACACACAAAGATATGATCGTATTACTCTAATAGATTTTATTTCATTTACTAGTAACCTCATGTGTGGGTATGGTAAAAGAAAGCATCAATATTTTTGTGGTTGTCCATGGTTATATACTTGCAATACATATGTTCTTGTCGTGCTCATCAGTGTTTTGTTACTGAAATCACCATCCATTGATCCACATTCTTCACCAGGATCATCGGATGAAACACGCAGGGATCGTTGAATGTGCAACCATGACCTGTTCTGAAGGCACTCATCTCATAGTTTGCAACTGTGGATTCCATCAATTATATGACACTCAGGATGGTGTCATTTATAGAACTGTTTGCTTTATGGATGCATCTATCTTACAACATGTCTAATATGAATTTGATTCAGCACTAATTTCCATACAGAGCTTCTGTTTATTGTCCATTTCAACAGAGGATAGTGGCCAAGTTCACTTTTACAGACCTGTATCCCGTCTATACTGTTGCAAGTCAGCAATGCTAGTCAGGACGTAACCATGCCTTCTGCAGAAACGCTTCAGCTCAGGCAACCTTGCCATTTCTGTTGGATTCTCCTCTGACACAATTTCACACAAGAGACCAGCAGGAGAGCAACCGGCAAGCCTAGCGAAGTCCATGCCGGCCTCTGTGTGTCCATCACGAGCAAGCACACCATTCTCCTTAGCCCTTAGAGGGAAAATGTGACCAGGGCGGTGGAAATCACCTGCCTTCGAACCGGGATTGGCCAACATAACACTTGTTTTGGCACGGTCGACAGCACTGATTCCAGTGGTGATTCCTGTTGCGTGGTAAGGAGGCGTTGTGAGATATCGCGCCAGAAATGCAAAGATACACAAATATGGCCAATTTAGCGAACTGACCATGTTCGCTTGTTGCATCAACTGATACGCTGAAAGCAGTTCCCTTTGGATCCTCGTTGTTCACAACCATTGGGGGCAACTCCAGCTCATCCATGCGTTTACCTTCCATGCCAATGCAGATCACTCCAGAAGAATAACGGATGAACTCTGCCATAGTTTCAGGCGTGCACTTGTCTGCTGCCATGATGAAGTCACCTTCGTTCTCGCGGCTTTCGTCATCTACGACAACAATCAACTCGCCCCTGGCGACAGCCGCAATAGCGTCCTCCACCGACTGACGGCCGAAGCAGTATCCATCCCCCGCAGCTACAACTCCACTTTGCTCTTCATCGTCCATCAGCGAAGCAGAACTGGCAACCACCTCATATTTCTTAGCAACTGAATGTTTCATCTCCCGAACCATGACTTCCACGTGAACAGTGTAGGTAGCCTCATTTGCTAGGGCAATCGTGTTGCCGTCGTTCCCCAGGTAAACAACTGCACCCCCATCTTCCCGAATGCGATCGATCGACATTCCAAGTTCTTCCCTGAATTTGGGTAACAACAGCAAATAGAAGACATGAGTTATGAATACATTGGGCATCTGATATGCACGGAACGAGTCGTTTTCAACTACGAGCCAATGGCAACACTTGCAACTGACCTGCGAGAGCAAATCACTTCGCTGAGAAGAGCCTCCTCGTCGTCTTCGTCCTGTGCGAAGGGTCCACTTTCGACGGAGTAGATGACGCATGGTTCCTGAAGCCCATACTCAACATCTTGCTTCAACGCCGCTTCGAACTCTTCGATGCGGTAGGCACGTGCACGCAAGAGGCCTAGCTTGGTAGGGATTTCGATGTAAGTCTCGGGCAAGGTTTCATCGCGAAGATCAACCTCTGCACCAATAACGTCGGTCGTCTCAACTTCACCTTGGGGAGCGTCGACCGACGAAGCGTAGGCAGGTGGGCTGCTGAATGGAATGCCTCTCATCTTCCTTGCACTGCGGACAAGACCTCCACCCCTCGTACCCCATGGCGGAAGGTTGCTAGGCGACGAAGAGGAAGATTTGGCGACGACTTGCACGACGGTGGCAGCGGCAGCCAGCGTCAGGAGATACCGTCTTGAGTTCGAAAGGAGCATCATTATTTGTTGAAGCGTCTTGCCCTCGTTGCCGCAAATCCTTTCGCCGCCAAATAAAATAAATGAGCACTGTGCAACTGGTTGCGGCAGCTAGAGAGACCTGGGTGTTTCGGAGAAAGATCTTCGCCTGGAACGTCGCCGAGGATGGAGGGCGGAGTAAGAGTACGAAGAGGATCTTGCTACTAGAGAGTTGAGAGCAGAGTTGTGGGGACAGGGCGAGGGCGGGCGGGCAAGAAGAGGGAGACTGGCTGGGCGAAGGAAGGCGAACCAGGGGCACAAAATGTGGATGTAGCAGAATAGGTTCCATTCCAGTAAAGTAAATCGGCTGGCAACAAAGTAGTTAGATCGCGTAATTGTATGATGTTAGGTGCTTTGGGGGATTTTGAATAGGTTTTCCAGGAGAAAAACCCATTCAAAATCAGTTTCGAATGCTTGAATATTCATGTTGTTTTCCACTATTAGTAT
>JALLBE010000124.1:0-24162 GCA_036939795.1 Thalassiosira mediterranea
ATACTGATACAGCCCGTTTTGGGCCCTTGGGGATTGGGTGACCCCATGAGCGAGGGTTCTATCCCCCTGTCCCTGGGGTGCGATCATCTGGGCCCTTCCCGGGGCACTCCAGTCTGGATGCACCCAATGCCACTAAAAAGAGGAGATTCTCTAATGTGTAACGTATGCAAAAGTTGCAGCACAAGAGACGACCTACAGTTTTATTTCATGGACCAGCAGGGGACATCTTTGAGTACCAAAATCAAACACAACCGTGATAGACCTCTACGTAAATAGATTGCGTGGAGGTAGGGTAGGTATGGTAGGTACCATAGGTACATAGAGCATCGCTCCGCTCTAGCTAAAGTTACCTACCTGCCTAGAGGTAGGTACCTACCTAGGTACTCCGCATAAAAAATGATGTGACATGAAACTGATATCTATCTGGGGAGAAGGAGATGAAGTGATTCGATTCGACGCTGATTCGACCGGCCCACTGATCTAATACTGATTCGTACGCTGATCAAATGCAGTGGTCAATTTAGAGTCGACTAGACCGGTCATAATGTCACAGTAAAAACGACACGACGATACAGAGATAAAGAGAAATAAGTCCTTGACACAGATGGATATCTTCTTGTTAACATGACTACTGGAATACATTTCACAAACGTTTAATTATTTCATATATTAAAAGTTATGTTCCCTATTTAGAAGCATATAAATATATTGTTAAAATCTTTTCCAACATATTTATTTACGTACACATAACCGTCACATTTTAAGGTGGCGACAAGTGGCGAGGCCAAAAAATGAACAGAACCACTGCGCTACGAGTGACTGCCTGTGACTGAATTCACTCTCCTCATTCATTCAATCAGAGAACAACCTGTGCGTGTGCCGCGCCGTGTGCTCCATCCTCTGACTGGAGGCGAGGTCTTGGTCGATACACAATGAAGAGCGATGGCGCCGGCTGGCGCTGGCGGGCCTCCAGGTGCCTCCAGACTCCAGACGTTCCTCGCCCGTGAATGAGGAGAGGCATACCATCGCGGCTTGACAAGCAGGGCAGGTACCATCATACGTCGTGTCTCATATAGAGTGATTCATTATCGTCATTTGACTCTTTAACTGCGAGGCGGCTCCAGCCCCCTTGGACAGACATTGGATGGACTGCGAAGGACATCCATTCCGACTTCGTTGCCATACTACGATACCTACTAACGGTGAAGCGTCGCACGGCTGGGTATCTCCCGCACGTACGGACTGCTCAGTCCGTAGATGAACTTTCCCAGAGGAACACATCCTCCCATAAATCAAAATCTCGACCTTCACCTTCTACCATATCGCTCGAAACACTTCTGCCCGAAATATCAAGATGTGTTCCGCCACCCGCAATAGCACGAGAAGATCGACCAGGCGGGTCCGCCCAGGCGACCGCCTCACCGAAACGGCCAAGGAGTTCTTTTCTCACACGGCGTCAACGAGCGAATTGTCCAGAAGCAGTGGCAGCATCAGGAGCAGCAGCTTCAAGTTCCCCGCCGACGCCAGGTTTAAGGAGCTGCAACGGAGAATATGTCCCATCACGGGAATCTTCCGCGAGATATCCGAGGACTACCACGTCAAGTCTAACGTTCTTGGCAGGGGGCACTACGGGTCCGTCCGTGAGTGTGTACACGGTGAGACGGGCAGCATCCTGGCCGTGAAGTCGATCGACAAGTCCAAAGTCCGTCGTATGGACCACCTCCGCCGAGAAGTCTACCTTTTGCACAAGATGAATCACGCTAGTATCACGAAGATGGTTGACTGCTACGAGGATGCATCCCACGTCCACATTGTGACGGAGAGGTACACCGGCGGTGAGCTCTTCGACAAGATCAGCGAGAAAACTAGGCCAGAGGGTTGTTTCTCGGAGCGCAGTACCGCGACCATCATCAAATCATTACTCGAAGCCGTGGCCTACCTCCACGACAACGACATCGTCCACAGGGACATCAAGCCGGAGAACATTCTCTTTGAGTCATCCGAGGAGAACTCCCCGATCAGGCTCATCGACTTCGGATTGTCCCGAAAGCACAAGAAGTGCGAAGAACCCATGAACAACCCCGTGGGTACAGCATACTACATGGCTCCGGAGCTCTTGGCGGGCTCTTACGACCGGTCATGCGACGTCTGGTCCATCGGTACCATTGTGTACATATTATTGTGTGGCTACCCACCCTTCAACGGTGACGACGACCCAGCCATTTTTGAGAGCATCAGGAAGGGCAAGTTGATCTTCCCCTCCATGGCATGGTCATCTAAGAGCAGTGAGGCTAAGGACTTCATCAAGTACCTTCTGAGACTCGATCCCGGTGAACGGCCGAGTGCGAGGGATGCGCTGGGGCATCCTTGGCTCAAGAACAACACGACTTGTGCTAAGTCCAACGGTACGAAGCAACAGGAGGATCTCATGAAGCGGATCCATGCCTTGAGGAAAGCCATTTCCAAGGTCAAGAAAGGTTCTGTGACAACACCGAATCAGTAGAGCAAGTTTATTAAGCTTAGAGGTATAAGGATCACTTTTAGAGATGAATGCAATAGTAAGTGATTAGATTTGTTTTAAAAGTATACATGGTAATACTCTGTAAAGGGGGCCAATGACTCTTGAATAAATCATACTGTACATTGAGTGGAACTCAGCTGAAACAGAGGAAGCCCTCAATTCATTTCGATCACCTACTTCCAAAGCTCACATACTTCCCAAGTAGTAGAATGAAAGCATGACTTTATCAGAGATAGATGCTGGAATTATGATCATTCATGATGTATCAAAACATGTTAACCAAGCAACCTGAGCTTTCAGTTTTTTTGTAACTGAGTAATCATATCAGTACTAGATTTTTTTGAAGTAAAAATATGACTGGAAGGATAGTTATTATGCAGTGCCCCTGGGAAATTCCTTGGTCCAGCCAATTGGCCGTGTCATCACCAACTGATCCAAACTAAGATCACATGGTGATCATAAAAGGAATGCACACAGCTTGTACTCCTCCATTGCGCTATCCTGAGCACTCTGGTCCAATTCAAGCGATCTCTAAGTGGAATTGGAGGCATGGTCATGGTTCGTTGATGCATGGGATGCTCCATACTATGCATGGGATGCTCGATTTGTTTTCATGGCGCTCAGTCTTTCGGTGTACATATTATGCGCAGCTCCGTAGCTTGGATAGATAACCGTCGTCTATCGCACTTCATTTTGTGACGTGATTGTTGATAGCGTTCCAAAGCACCTCTAGCGGTACTGGAACGACCTTCATTGTATCATCAGGTATTGAAATAAAAGATAGGTGAATTTTCTTGTCAAAGTATTGAAAATGATATTCATGTATTATGTACGTATTTAGCTAAAACAACTTCTTGCATATTACTCATATTCTACAAAAATCTGTCTTCTAATTTTTCAGGAAACTCTTGTCTGTGTCATCATGATGTCACCGGCATTCCAGCGGTGGTCTCCGTGATCTAGAGAACGGCATCGAAGGATGTCCATCGCTCGATGTCTGTTGCGAAACGAGTTTCAGGCTGCTCTGCACGTTTCCAACCCTCGTGTCTGTGATCCAAACCTTGCAAAGACCACTCCCAGACTCTCCCAGACCAACCCAAGGCAGGTCGGTTGATTCAGATTGATTCTATCGTGATTGTAGTGAACCATTCGTAAACAGGATCTGTTATCTCGCGATGTGTGGTGAACCACCTACGACAGATTGGTGAGGTTTGGGAGTGGGGGGCGGCTCGACCGTGCGTGTCTGCAGAACGACTGCAATACCCGCCAATGATAGGTTATGCCCACTTATCATCGTAGAGACTCTTCTTAGAGACTCGCGGGATGGCTTGGAGCAAACTTCGTACAATCAGTTTCATCTCGACGGACATAATGCTCGACACCCCACTGCACCAAACTCTGAAGCCAGGAAACTACCATGCGTTTGTTAGGGGTGCCATACATGCAATAGATTTTTCAACGAGCCATACTCGCGCACAAGTTGGCTTTCTACCCACGTCTATCTGGATGCATACTGCCAAATTTGGCAGGATCATACATGACACTCTCAATTAGGATTCAAAGCTTCTGCCACAAAACCAAATGCAAGAAGTCCTAGAGCTTCCTGGAGTAACACCCCCCGCTAGAAATAGTTTGTCTTTTTCCAAGGCAGTCAAGTATGCCGTCGACAAGCCGTAATAGCGTACGCAGATTGACCAGGCGCATCCGTCCGGGCGACAAACTCAGCTACTTCCCAAACGATAGCTCCTCTCACGCGACGTCTACGACCGTATCCACGAAGAGCAGCGGGAACAGCAGGGGCAGCAGCTTCATCAGGAACCCGATCGACATCAGATTCCAGGAGCTGCAACGGAGGATATGTCCCGTCACGCTAATATACCGCGAGATAACCGCGGACTATCAGCTCAAGGCCAACGTCCTCGGTGAGGGCCACTACGGATGCGTCCGCGAGTGTAGGGATCTCAAGACGCGAAGAATTCTGGCCGTCAAATCCATCGACAAGTCGAAGGTGTGTCGGCTGGATCACCTCCGACGAGAGGTTTACCTTCTACACAAGATGAACCACAATAGCATCATGAAGCTGGTGGACTGCTACGAGGATGCGACCTATGTACATATTGTAACGGAGCGATACACTGGCGGCGAGCTCTTCGAAAGGATCAGCAAGTCCGTCAGGCCCGACGGATGCTTCTCGGAGCACAGGACCGCGACGATAACCAAGTCGTTGCTGGAAGCCGTGGCCTACCTCCACGACAACGACATCGTTCACAGGGACATCAAGCCGGAGAACATCCTCTTCGAGTCCCCGGAGGAGGACGCCCCCATCAGGCTCATCGACTTCGGATTGTCGCGGAAGCACAGGAAGTCCGAGGATCCCATGAACAACACCTTGGGCACGGCGTACTACATGGCTCCGGAGGTCCTGATGGGATGCTACGATCGGTCCTGCGACCTCTGGTCGGTGGGCACCATAGTGTACATAATGTTGTGTGGCTACCCTCCCTTCAACGGCGACGCCGACCCCATCATCTTCGAAAACATCAGGAATGCCGAGTTGAGGTTCCCGCCCACCGCATGGTCATCTAAGAGCATCCAGGCCAAGGACTTCGTGCAGTACCTCCTGAGGAAGGATCCCGGCGAAAGGCCGAGCGCGAGGGATATGTTGGGGCATCCCTGGCTCAACAACAACGCTCCTGATAACAGAGCGGACGATGCGAAAGAACACGAGGATCTCATGAGGAGGATCCAGAGCCTCAGGACTAGCGTTAACAGGCTAAGGCGAGGGTGAAGCATCAAAGGAGTAAATGTGGAGGAAATGTAGCATTAGGCATTTAGGTATTGTAGAGCTGTAAAAAATAACGACAGAGACGCTTGTAAAAATGTAGGTCAGTCGACCAGCAGTTTGTCAATCGCTCTATCATCACTTATTTCCGAAGACGGAGAATGAGAGGAGCTCCTCGTCGTCGGAGCTCGAGCTGGAAATGTCCGACACGTCGCCGCCTTCGGCCGTCTTCGCTTCGTCATTGCCAGCGCGGCCGGGCTCGCCGGGACAGGAGGAGAAGGCCTCCATGCACTCCCGCAGCTCGTCGGTCATCCCGTCGCCATCGTCGTCGAGGGAGACGCCAACGGAGGTCCCGAACTGCCGCCGATTGCGATAGTTGGAGCCCCTTCGGGCGTTCTGTCGACCACCAAGATCGGGCGTCACGCCGTTGTTCATCATGTCGGATGCGTAGGGAGGTGCGGTCGTCGCCTTGCCGTTCCGGTCGCCCCGGTTGTTGCTCGAGCGATTCTCGGGAGGTGATGGTCCCCTAGAACTCTGGTTATTCTGTTTATATGGGTTGGATCTCTGATATGGGTTCGCGACGGCGGACCTCTGGCGCTGCTGGTGCCCCGAGGACGATGGCTGGGGCGTACGATAACTCTGGTTCTGATTCTGGTTGTTGCCGGATCTGGGTCCCTCGGGCCGGCGACTGTAGCTATTGTGGGTAGTGTTGTTGTACGAAGCGCTGGCATTGGCGCTGCGGATCTGCTGCCTCCTCTTGCACTCTTCGTCATCGTCATTCATTGAGCAAATAATCAGCCTCTATTCAAGTTCAAACCAAGCTCAAACATATATGCAAAACAAGTATGGGCGCGACTCACCCTTCTCGAAGGTGTTCGCGAGCTGATTCTCCGAGACGATCCCGTCCTTCGCCCGCTGGATCTCTCGCTCGAGATCGTCGACCTCCTTCCGGTGCCTCTGGAGCTGCGCCCGCTGCTGCGTCAGTCGCTGGTTCCGCGCGTTGCTCTTTCGCGCGGCCTCGGCGTTCGTGGTCCGCGCGGCGTGCAGGGAGCACTCGGCCTCGATCAGGGATTGGCGGCTTTCCCTCTCCTCGCTCTCGGCTCGCTCCACCTCTGGGTCGGCCTTGTTGCCCTTGCGTTTCCTCGGGCGTTCGTTACCGTCGTTCGAACCCCCACTAGCCTCGATGCCTTCTTCTTCGTCCTCGCACTCCGAAAACTCCTCCTCCTGGAGCCTGCGCCACAGGTCGACGTCGTCAGACGACGCGTCCTTCCCATCTAATCCACCGCCCGCTCCTCCATCCAACACGAGTATGGACGCCGCCACCCTCATCCGCTTGCACGACGCCCTGAACTCGCGACACCTCTCCAAGAACGCCGCGCGCTCCTCCTCGATGCGCCGTTTCGCGCCGTCCCGCTCCGCCTCCGCCAGACGCCTATCCCGCCCCGCGTCGTCCCTCTCGCCGGCCCTCGAGTCCCGTTCCTTTTTGGCCTCCTTCAACTCCGCCTCGATGCGAATGGATTCCTCCCTCGCCATCACCGTCGCGGCAGACGCACCCTCGCGCTCCTCGGCCAGCGAGGCGATGCGATCGTTGCATCCGTCGAGATCGGCCTGCGCCGACGCAACGCGACGTCGTGCGTCCTCGATGCTGGAGTTTATGGAGGCGTACTTGTCGAGGAGGCTCATGGCCCCGGGGCGGGAGGGGGGGGCGGCGACCGAGGAGGTGGCGGCCATGACGAGGCGAAGCTACGATGAAGTCGATAGTCAACAGTGAAAATGAAAATCAAAGAGTATGGTACGATTTGGTATTCCAATGACGGCGGGACTCATTTTTCGTACTATTCCTACGTAGGGGGTATTATTGGTGCTTCCAGCAAGCTTCCAGACAGGGAGATAGGAGCACTTGAGCTCGACTTTCTTGAAGCTGACTGAAAATGCTTGGGAGGTGACGTCCCTTGACCAAGCCTTGACGCGGCTTGACGGGCCGGTCCACATGTGACTCAATTCGCGAGCAAGGAGGACCTGCTCGTCCCTGCTCAGCTCGTGTGCATGAGCACTACATGGAGTGCTCGGCGAGATTACAAATGATGGGGGTGCTGGATCATTGATCCTCTCAACACGCCGACCCACGAAACAAACGACCATGGCGTCCTACGGAAAGAAATCCTACTGGAATCAGCGGTACGCCCGCGAGACCGAACTGTGCGACTGGATAGTCGAGGGCTTCGGGGTCTTCATTCTCCTCCTCACCCCCACCTTTCTCGAAAATACCAGCGCCCCGCCTCCCGGGGGCGAGATCGTGGTACGGGGCCTCAATACGTGGGCGGCGCCGCAGTGTCCGTCGTTGGTGTCTGGGGATGAGTTCGACTTCATGGAGGAAAGGGACGAGTCGAGCAGGCAGCACGAGTCTCCCTGGAACACGGGCGTGGTGAGGTTTCCGTCGAAGGAACGATGCCGGGTCTTGCACGTGGGATGCGGCAACAGTCAGGTACGTGCAACCTCGGGGTAAAACAGCATCTTGTATGTCAGCTTGAACAAAGTATCGCTGTAGCCTAACGATCTAAACCATGTGCATTCATTCCCTCCTTGATATATATTGATCCAGTTGGGCGAGCACTTGCTCCACGGAGGATGGAGGGATGTTGTCAACGTAGATTACTCGGATGTGGTCATCAAAAAGAGTAAGAATCCCGAGCATGATATGTGCCTACATCAAATTCACTTGGTACATATCTCACATGTCTGATCGATGGATTCCAGTGCAAGAGAGGTACAGTGAAAGGTTCTTCGAGGAGCTGCAGATCTGCCTTGAAAGGGAACAGGCACTGCGCAGCACGCTCGGATTGGAGTCGCGAGACGACATCAACCACAGCGACGCCGGTACGAACTCGCCCCCCAAGATGACGTTCGAGGTCGGCGACATCACCGAGGGACTGCACTACCCCAACGGCTCGTTCGACCTCATCATATGCAAGAAGACGCTGGACGTCGTCCTGTGCGGCGCCGGATCGGTCGCAGACGCTCGATCCATGCTGAACGAATGCTTCCGCTTGCTCGACGACGACCACGGGGTCATGGTGATACTCTCGTCCGCCAAGCCAGAGGACCGCGCGGTTTACTTCGAGGGCGACAACTGGGCCGGCGTGGAGAACATCAAGTTGCCGAGCCAGGACGACGGTCATTTCGATCACAGGAAGGGACACGAAAAGTGAGCTCATAGTTCATCTGTTGTGATTATGTCCTTGTTAATTTCTGCTCACAACATCGATCATAACATCGATGTCGTGCAGGAAGAAAGTCGAGAGCTACGTATACATCCTGTACAAGCAAAACTGGCGCACTCTCCAGGTAGATGATATTTGAGTTACGCGGTGAGGGATGGGCATTTTCTTGCCGGGATCGAAGCCTGGCAGTGGTTGTAGATATACTTTGAGTCCCTGCTGGTGGAAAAGACTGTGATTTGTTTGTGACTGTGGTTGTCATTATATCGTCAACTGTGCAACCTCCTCTGAAATATTAGAGAGGTGGAGTGTTGTCCGATTCCTGTGAATAATGGTGCGCCCTAAAGGTAATAGTCCGAGAGGAATACTAATAATTAAGGAATGTGATAGATTACCGCGATGCCGCTGGATTGCCAGTTAATGGGAGGCACAGATTACACAATGGAATGTTCAAGGTGGTCAGAGCGCCCAATGACACCGCGCTCATCGTATCGTCTTGTTCCGTTTCTTCCTGAACCAGTCGCTCATCTCCTCACGAAAAAGATATCGCCCTCGATGTCGTCCAGGCTATTTGGCAAATCTGAATTCCGTCTAATGATATGTGCAAACGTGGTCCGCTCGACCATACCCAGCAACTCAGGATCCTGAAGTGAGTGCTTATAATAGTACTTGTCGCCATCACGGATATTTGCGAAGCTTCGCGACAATAGCGCCTTTTGAGTTGGGCCTACCCCCAGTCCCTCTAATCGAGGTTCGGAATTTATTCCTACCCAGCAATCAATCTGGTCCGTGTCACCGTAAACAGATGCCAGCTCTTTGGCAAACATGAAGTCATCGAAACGTTCCAGTCTTGGAAAGCCTAGACTCCTTCGTATTGTGTTGAAATCAGGTATCCCTGCTCGAGTTGACCAAGGCATGTTGTTGTGAGGCCAGAACTGTGCATCTACAAAGGGAAATAGAATGTCAACTTGCACGAATGTAAAACAATATCGACCCACCATGGTCTCGTGATCGCTGGATATTCAACGCCATCAGATCAAACTGTTTGAATAGATGATTTCGTAATGAAGGGACGAGGAAGGGGTCATTCTCTTCACATACATGCGTCGACATCCCTCGCAAGAATGGATCCAGACCATTTTCTTCCAATTCCTGTTGCGCAAAGAAGGATTCTATCAAAGAGAGACTATTGACTGTTCCGTTGCCAAAATCTTTGATGAGCTCTCCTCCCACCATGGTGTGTAACCTGTAAGCACATGCTGAGACGACATTCTCAAGTTCAGTGTTAGCCCACCTCTTGTACCCTTCATATTCTGGAATTTCACCGATCAGAGCAGGAAGAAACTCGTCGTATATGATCTTTTGCATGCAAGCCCTGACCATAACCCGCGCAATCTCAAACACACTGAGGTGCGAAGTGAGCGATAAGACGACGAAATAAGACAAACACAACAAAAAGGTTACTGCGTCACATAACAACCGCACCTGTCACCATCCAATGCAGGTCTGGATGAACGTATCCAATCTGCCCAGTAATTATGCTCGCGGAGCCAAAGAGTGTGTGTCACCAGCAAAGCAGTATTTTCGTTAGCACGGACATCTCCCGCGAGATACAGATCGTCTCGCTCATCGCCTCCTCGGTTCGTGAGTCCACGTGTATTCTTTGGCAAGAGATTTTTATCACTTGTTCGTAGCCTTCCGGTAACGGCTGAGTCCTCTGAGCGTATAAATTGCAACCGCGAAGCTGTCGTCCCATACACATTCTCTCCATCGATTATTGATGTCATGGCACTTAGTTGCTGAGCCACATTTTCGTCGTCCAACATAAATTTGGATCGTGACATCGCAATTGAGGTGATATTGTGCAAGAATGGATCACTGGGAGGTATTGTAATGTTGCAAAAGTCTCCGTCCACGACATTGACCTCGCTAATATCATGGTTAATGAATTGCCCGAACGCCCAAAGCCAATCAGAAGCACCATGACTGTTGATTATTGACTCGTCAATATGAAATGCATTGCTAATGTCTCGAGGATTAGGGAGAGAGTCCGTATTCATCGCGTGTACTCCATCAGCGAATGACGCAGACTCGATTCGTCGTAGCATTGTTTCTTTTGGGGCTTCAAGAGCAGTTGGCTTATTTGTTGGCTCAGAAGTAGCCGTTGGAGGCACTCTTGCTGGTTTTCTCGGCGGAGGCCTCGGTCTAGGATTCCTATCGTTTGGCTTGGCGTCATAAGTTGGAGAGTGATGAGCCGATTTGCTCGATTGCTCGCCCCGTGGGTATTTCTTGCTATGCTTCGTCTTGTCCCTCTTCCTGCTATCATCTTTCCTCAACTTAGAGGCTTTGGGTTTCCTCAAACGATGAACCTGACCGCTAATGGTAGGCATAGGCGGCCTAGTAATTGATACTAAGTTTTGCCTACGCAGCCGTCTCTCTTCCTTCTGATGATCCGTAGCCACCCCAATAGGCTGCAGCGGACATGGGTTAGAGGTTGTCCATGCTGCACAAATCAGAATCAGCCTCACTGTTTGCCTAATTTGCGTCCTCTGAGATTGGTTCATTGTCTACGTTAATGAAATGACTAACTCCGACATAAATAACTCCGACGCTTCACGATGAAAAGTACAATCCAAGTCACCACTCAACGTCGCCGATTTGTGTTGCCTGCACCGCGGGCTCAAAGAGAATATGACCAGGGACAAAGAGATGGTTGGTACCTATCAGATATGTACACCAAGTATTGCGCGGGCGCCAGCATTGGTACATAAAGCATCAAAGAGGCCCCATAGCCCATCTGCGAGATGAAACACCACTGGGGCCAAGCTGGGGAAGGTACCTTACATTATGAGGGTGAGTGGACCCTCAGTGGACAGTGATACAATGGTGACTGTGACCTGCTGTGACACCAGCAGGACAACGAACAATTACATCGAGGCACATGAGCGCTCAGAGGCCGGGTATCGTAGGTCGCTTCCGAAACATCCGTTCAAAGTTCGAGCGGAAGCAGAAGCAGAAGTTCGAGTTGTTACCTTTCGCATTGGCATCGTATTACAACTATCTATTGTGTTGAATTGGAGATGGTTGGGGCCTATTGTAACTGTGGGGGCAGTTGTACGATATCTATTCGTAGGCTAATATTGTACTGTCTAATCGATAAGACTTTTCTGTCATGCATGCAAGATTCTATCTCTTCCACATGTGGGCCAAAGCGCTGCCTGGTTAAAATACCTTATAGTCTCGATGCAAAAAGGTCGCACAGGGAGTGCTCAGGGGCACTTGCGACAGGATTTGATGTTGCAATGAAAGCAGGCGCAGAATGCTGTAACGTCCTCGGCATCAGCCGCGCAATGGTTGCTATGGCCAAGTGCCCTTTGTTCTGTACCAAACTGGTTGGCCACCTGATTCCTCGACGACGGCAGTCCGAAACACTTGGCGTAGCAGCATCTCTGCTTCCCACCGAAGCTGCAGAATCCTGACGGGGCCAATGTCGCTGTTGTAGGTACTGGAGAAGAAGTAGGCCCGATGACGAGTTCGAAGCTGGGAACTAACGATACGGATGGGACCATTGTGGGCATCGTCGACTCGGTAGGCGGCCATGTGGGGCACGGCGTCTGCTTCTTTCTTCTCTTCTGCCTTTTGCGTTTGGCGCCCTTCTTCGAGACCTTGCTCCCCTTGCTGGATTTGGTCTGTTTGCTTTTCGATTGTGATCTGTTATTGGGAGACTTGTTAGCAGGTCGCGATCTTTTCTTGAAAGGTCTATTAGCTGGTCGTTTGGCGCCGGAGACGGACGGCATCCTGAACCTCATATTCATGAGGGGACTGTTGTAATTGCGATCTGGCGATTGCCAGGGCACGGGGCGGCTGTGTTGTCTTTCACGCTGGCGTGGCACATCCGGGCGCCTATTGCTTGGGTGTCTAGGTCCGAAGGCGTTTCGGTCCTCGAACCGTATAATTCCCGTTGAGGGACCTGATAATGGTTTTGTCGCACGTTTCGCTGGCCGTGTCTGGGCTCGATGCTTTCACCGATAGTAAGCATATTCGATGCATCGCTGGCTATCAGCAATAACCCCACTCCAGATTGAAAAAAGAGCGCCCTCATGCATACCCTCATGGCCTTCAATATAGACTTGGATCATGGCATGATATTGTAAAATGATTTTCTGCGGTCTTGTGCTACCCCGAATCATGTCAACATTATTCATAGTTCGTAGTATTACTGTCTAATCGAGGAGGCAGATGCCTCTCTCTCTAGAGAGAGTAGATGGTCGACGGATTAGAATTCGCACCGAATATCGACACCATGATACAGATGTAGGTAGAACCTACGCTACGTACAGAAGTTTGAAATCGGCGTAGCTAAAAATATTTAGAGCTCACTTTATCGTCAAACTCTAGTTCAGCATGCGCCGACTGTCTTCGGTCCCAACTCCTTGCCCTTACACATGATACGATGATGATACCATACGATTGAACGATCTTATTTCTGTATCTAGCTACCATAATCCTGCCAGCACTAGCTGGGAAGGATGATGTTTAGAACTACCATACCCGTCATCCAGTGAGTAGCGCATGCATAGCCATGGCCTCCGCTGCAAAATATGAATTCGCATCATTCCACAAAAACTCAGCACAGAGACGGATCTGATTCCACATATTCTTGCCCCGCTGCTTTGAGGTCGATGACAATCCGGCTCAGCACTCTCAGCGAGGACTTGTGCTTCGCATCTATGGTGCGTGAGCTGTGCCATGCCCGCCGCTACGCTGCGCTTTCTACCTACTTATGCCATCATCACATGCCTCCACCGACCACCGAGCGAAAAGAGAGATATTGCGTCAAATTGCGTGCATGATTTTGTGGGCAGGTGATGTGTGATTTATGGGGCATAATCAATCACCAATCAACTGCTCCAGTTGTGCCACTCAGTCGCATCCGTTCGGTATTTACTCAACATACATACGTGAATTCTACGAGGTGTGACATAGTATTGTACTGTACGATCAACAATCACGACTTGCTGCCGGCGTAAATGCGGTGTGAGTTGGCATCGTCTGCACGATCTGTCGCGGCCGATTTTATCGCACTCGTGTGATCGCTGTCCTTCACTCGATCGACATTTTTGTGCGGCGACCGATGTCCTATTGATGATAGAGCTAGAGAGCGCCAAGTGCGCAGAGGCCTTCGCCTGTTGAACCGTCAACTCCCATCTTCCCCCGCATCGATTGTCCCATTCTACATAATATCACCTCACGCTCGAGTCGCATCGCTAGGTTCACGGGGGCTTCAGCGCATTGCCGTTGTGCAACGGTTGCTGAGAAAGAGGTCTCCGCAGGGTATATAGGTGGATGCCGAAAAGAAGTTCAAGCGGTTGCGCGCGGCAACAGTTGTCGCATACCACTCAGCGAGCGAGAGTCAGCTGACGCTAGCATAGAAGCATTTCGGGAATCTGCCACAAAGATAGAACCCTCATCCAACATTGCATCGTAGACGAGAGCTCCAACCCATTTCATTCGTCGTCAAGAACAAGTTTGAGGCAAGACCTGAATTGGTCCCAGCATTACCCGAAAAGATGGGCTGTCAATCGCTGCCAAACGTGTTTTCTGTCCTCCTCGGCTTGGCCTTGTTGCAAGTACAGCTGTCCTGTTCAGCACAGGCGGCGGAAATACCGAGATCTTCCATCATCGAAGCGACGCGGCAGAAGCATGAGGCCGCATCCGCGCGGAAGCTCCAATCCGACATGCAGCTGACAGCGGAGCAGCTATCGCAATGCCAGGTGGACATGAACAGGGCGGACAATAATCGGGACGGGGTGCTCGACAAGGCGGAGTTCCTCTTCTTCTTATCACTGAACTCGGCGCACTTTGGAAAGGAGTGGGGGTACGCGGGCAATCAGGTGGCGCTGGACCAGCTGCCTCTGGATTTTCCTATGCTCTACCACACCACGGCGTGCATGTGCGCGTACGACAACGTGATCGTGAACTTCGCTTGCTGTGAGGGCGATAATGGAGGGATTCAGGTGTACTCCGATGGAGCTGGTGAGGATGACGGAAGTACGGGCATGAGCGACGAGCAGATGATATACACACGAATGTTCTGCACGGAGGCTGTCCAGGCATACTCCGCCACGTTCATGCCTACCAAGGCGCCGACGCCGCAGCCGATCGGGACCCCAACCGCAAGCCCAGTGGCGACCAGCCTCAGTCCGACGGTCGGAGAGGGGGAAGCCAGTAGTAGCCCGACGACGTCTCCCAACTTGCAAGCCAATCCTACGGCGAGCCCTGTATCGGGGGAGGTGGTCCCTCCAACAATGTCTCCTGTTGCGACTACTGTCACAAACCCTCCCACTCCACTAACCACTGACGCTCCACCAACGTTGAGCCCCATCACTCCTGCCACGAGCAGCCCATCTGTTTCGCCAAATGCTCCACCGACAGCACCCCCGGTCGCACCACCTTCCTTCAGCCCTACCATCTCTCCCTACGTCCAGCCAACGACGCCTGCCCCAGTCACGTCCAGCGTGACTCCAACATCGAGTCCCATGACACTACCGGTCTCGGCAATGCCGACTTCCAGCCCAGTTGCCACGCCCGATTCGGCATTGCCGACCTCGAGTCCAATTGACACACCCGCATCGGCATTGCCGACCTCAAGTCCAATTGACACACCCGTATCGGCTTTGCCAACCTCAAGTCCGATCACCACACCCGTGACACCCTCGCCCAGCGGGAGCCCTACCATGAGTCCCATCACGATGGCCACTAGCGGTCCCACGCGAAGCCCTGTCTCCTCAACGCTGGCCATTCCCATTCAGTACGGCATCTCTTCGAATTGTGGCATGACCGCATATGACGTCATGAACGGCAACTACAACATTACCATTGCAGAGGGGTTGATCAGTGCCACCGAGTCGGTGGTGATTGACATCTTGAACATAACCTTTCCCAGAGCCGATGATGGACAGACTCGGAGTGGAGGGTTAGAAACTCCCGCGTCGATGCACGGGGTGCGTATGCGAGTGAATGGGTTGCCGCACAGTCCAAAGGATGGAAATAGCCGACGCCACCTGGCGATGCTGTCCGGCTACAAGACTCGTGGACAGGATGAGCCTCAGAGCCTGCATGGACTGCACCACCAGCGCCACCATCGTCGGTATCGTGCATTCGCGCAAAGAAATGGTCATCTTCCACCAGGTCAACACTCCCGTTCGCTTGTCTACTACACCGAAATGAACCCAGTGGAGATTAATGATATTGAGGATGTGGTGGACCAAAACTGCCCCTTTGGCATCAACTGCATGAGGGTCATTTCGACGGTTTACGTAACACTGGAGGAGGGCGACGATCGTGTGGAGGTTGAGGGCGTGATTAGGGCAGGGATACAAGCAAGTTTCAATGATGCAAGCTTCTTCGAGGTAAGTTGATGACTGAGATTTCTATTCAAGTGAAGTATGTTCCGTTTTCATTGACCTCACGATCTCGAACTGTCACCATGCCAATACTGTGTGCAGGCGATACCTGAAGACACTGTATTCTGCCCACCGGTTCCTGCAAGTAACGCACCCACAGTCTCTCCTGTGGCTGAAAGTTAGTTTTTGGATGTCTTTTCAAAGTGCGCCTGCATGACGTTGTATTCTCGCCAGCTAACCTCCGAGCGTGCGTATCCCGACCGTTGTGACAGCATTGTGTCCGTTCTGCCCTGATGGTCTGATGGTACCTGGCGATACCATGGCCCCAAATGGCTTTAGTTGTGCAGACACTTTGACCTTCACCTCGACCCTTCCGGCCGATGATGCTTCGTGTCAGGCCGTCATAGACGCTGCCACAAAAACTTGCTGCACTGCTGTACCCGAAGGTGCGTTCCAGGATGTGATTATCAGCTGTGTTTTCACATAGTGTTAACTCTCATCAGCTAACCTTCCTCCTCGCATGTATTGCATGACCCAAACTGATCATTCCTACAACCCTAGTTCCTACTGCTTCCCCGATAGCAGTCTTAACCCCACCTACTCCAGCCCCTGTGGCACAAGGGGGGAATGATACTCTAGCGGTGGATGTCAGGTATGATATCACTATCACTCAGTGTGAATTGGATGCTGAAGCTGCCATGTCAGGGGAGGGAGGGAACACTCTTAAGGAAGGACTCATCGCAGCGACAACTACTGTAACAATTGGGATACTGAACACAACCTTCCCCAGAACGGAAGATGGGAATGGAGAGCTCACAAGAAGGAACCTGAGGGTTCGAAAAAGGCAATTGGTACTCATTGATGAAAGCCCAGCGTCACTGCCATCGTCTGGTAATGGTCAGAAAAACCGGGAGCACCGAGACCTAGTCTACTACACCGACTCCATGCCAGTGACGATTGACCGAATACTGGACATAGAGGATTGCCAACCTGGCGCGAACTGCCTCCTCATCGCGTCGACGATCACGGTGAAGTTGGAGGAGGGAGATGATGCTGCGGCTGTGGAATATGCCATCTCTGCTGGTATGAAGGACAGCTTCGGCGACGGCACCTTTTTCGGAGCTGTGCCACCTGATACAATTATCTGCCCATAGGCCCCCTCGAGATGATTTGATTGCTGGCCTCTTATTCCTTGTGACCTATATGATTCAATCGGAGTGCATATGTAGCAATATGTACATAGAGATACACATAATCTTCATAGTAGTGGGATTCTTGACCATACGGAAAGTGCTAGGGCACGTCTCACGCTTTCCGATGTGCCAATATGGGTTGAATCGAGTCATCTCATGGGGCGAGGGTGGTGATAAGGAGTTGGTACGAATGCATTGGAGCCCAGCATGCTCTATGCATGGCAGCGTGATGTTAGGCACTCTAGAGAGATAGGCACTCGGCTTAGATGAACGGGACGAAGCTGGCCGAAGTTTCGTTGATCTCGGCCACACGAATAAACGAGACTGAGATACTGCTAGTCTGCTAACCCCACCAACTATGTTATCATATCGAGTCCCTAGTATTGGGTCGAATTGTACACAAAAATTGTGCACACACGTGCAGGTTGTTACTGATGGGCGGGTTCAGTTACTGACGAATTTCGTACTACATACATTCCGCGAGCAAACATCACCTTCGTTTCGTAGACCTTCGTTCGCCTCAGCACCCACGCTCATACGACGTCCCTGATCATGAAGTTCGCTGTCGCCGCAGTCGCGTCTGTGCTTGGAGCCCATATGGTGGGCGCCGCGGACCACGGTGATCATCTTCGTGGCGGCCTTGTCGACCCTCCCATGCAGGCAGTTCCCGGCGGCTCCGTCATCAATTCTGAGGACGGATCGAGAGAGGGAGCGGGGTTCGTTCTCGGCGAAGTCCACAGTTCCCGTAAGTCGCCGATGGCTCCTCTTTCCGAACGCATCAAGAAAAATGAGGACGAGGTCTTCGTCACCAACGATGCCTCTGTGGCAGAAAAGAATGTAGACCCACTGGAAGAGGAAATCAAGTATGACATCACCATCACCGACTGCGAACTGGACGCTGAAGCGGCCATGACGGGGGAGGGAGGGAACACTCTTAAGGAAGGGCTAATTGCAGCTGAGCATACCGTGACAACCAAGATTCTGAGCAACACCTTCCCCAGGGAGAACTCGGTGACGATTGACCGAATACTCGACATGGACAATTGCAAAGATGGTGCAAACTGCCTCCTCGTTGTTTCGACAATTAAGGTCATGCTGGAGGATGGGGATAGTGTCGCGGCTGTTGAGTACCTTCTCAAAGCAGGTATTAAGGATTCTTTTGGTGACGGCAGCTTTTATGGGGCAGTGCCGTCGGATACGGTGGTCTGTCCTTAGATGAATCTAAGAGACTGTTATTCGAGGGAGCCCGGCAGATGAGTTCTTGACCCTTCTGCCAATGCATGTGTTGAGAATATTTAGGGAAATGTTGGTACAAAATAATGTTCGTATTACTGAACAGCACGGGGACATATTTTCATGCTGTCAAATCCGTGGTATCATCACTATTAGACTTTCGCCACCGATGATTCCGTTTCACTGCAGCAAAGGTACGTTATGAAATCAGAGTTCTTCGGTGGATATTGTGGCTATCTTGCTGATATGATCTAAAAAGCGGCCGTAAAAGGAATTGATGTTTTCAACATGAAGAAAGCAGTATTTATGTAACGTTATTTAGACGGGAAATGATACGGTGATGATATTGCCTCTATCTCGATGCACCTCAAGAGTGTGCAATTTTGGTTTTCTTCTTTGATGTTCTTGTATTTATGCAAGGCTCCGGACTTATGATAAGTTGTTGTTTGTACAAATAATGAAATGGAATGGATTTCTTTGCTCTGATACATCTCATTTTGATGCATAGCATCTTCATAAAGTTGGTGTGCGAAAAGTATTTCATGGTTCTCTCACGAGCTTGTTCTCAGTAATTTGTGTAGTGGTTCTGATCTTGTATTGAAAAGGTAAATGAACTGGATGCTGTGGTTAACATGGCGCTGGGTGAGGATCGTGCAAAATGAACCGCGTGTCCTTCATGAAGCAAACGTGTGCGCGCAGGTCCTCGCCGCGGCGCTCTTCCTCTGATTCTCGAGGTGGGACTCGATGGTCCTCTTCCAGGACCCGTCGCCCTCGCCTAGGAGGAGTTCCCTCCACGTGGATTCCGATAGGGACTCGAGGGGATGGCAGCAGCTCGATTCGAACGTTCTCGTGGGCCATCGGGCCGGTTCGATGCGTGGAAGTCTCCTATCGCCATCGTCGGACTCGGCATTCTTCGCCATGTCCCGGAACACGGGCAGGCGCTTCCTCGGCGCGGCCTCGGGCGTCATGTCCTCCTCGCCGTCGTCGTTCAGGTTGGCCACGAACGACTCCCACACGGCCAGCGCGGCGCTTGCGCCCTCGGGCGACGGGGAGTACATGGTCATATTTTGCTCCTCCTTCGTCTTCATGAAGTGATCCCTGCCCGAGGTCTTGGGCCATGACCACCGTCCCAGGTCGGACCTCATCCGCGCGTACTCAGCCCGAAGTGCCTCGAGCTGGACGGGCGATCCTCCGTCGCCAGACCGGAAGCCGTGAGAGCGCAGGAGGGAGGCGGCGCGGTGCTCGATGATTCCGCGGACGAGATCGTGCCCTTCCTTGAGGTCGTCCACGGGCTGCATGAACACGTACGGCGGGTTCGATGTTGGAAAGGCCGACTCGAACTCTTCGTTGTTCGGTATGCAGAAGAGGGACCCGGCAGAGTCGTCGAGTCGCCAGGGATCATCCTTCTTGGACATCTTCTTGGCCTTGCTGCTCGAGCAGGGTACGATGGCGGCGTCGAACCATCTGGAAGTACGGACCGGGGAAAGTGAGACGAGACACAGAAAGGAGCCAAGTGAGTACTTTGGTACGGATAGCGACACCACTCCACCAGCCACACACACGAGCAAAAGTTATAGGTAACTCACACCGAGAGGTTGCAGCTTCGCTTGCCCTTGGAATCGAACGCCACCTCGTGCGCGCACACGAAATCTCCCGGACTCGCGTTCTTCCCCGAGTGGTACGCCTGGGGAGACACCTCGGCGACCACCTCGCCCACCGAGACTGTGGGCTGTCGCAGCCGTCCGATGTCGAGGATGCGGAAGAACCGGGTCTGCAGGACCATGCACGGCTGGCCGTTCAAGCCTATATGTACGTGCAGGAGAAGATTTGTATAGGGCAAGGGATGAGTATATGAGACGTCGCTGCAATGGAGGAAGCGTATAGAGAGTTCCTCTGGATCGTACAAAAATAGATACTCACAGTCCCTGGGAGCGTAGACGAAGTCCAGGTGGCCATCGTCCGTGGCGCGCATGTGCAACACCACGCACAGCCTCTGGAGCTCGCCCAACCTGACCTGCCGCGACCTCTTGTCGCTCGTAGTCGCGACGTTGGAGTACAGGTGCGCCGAACCCGTCCCCGTCCGCCTCCTCCTCGGATTGTTGGCCTGGGGCCTACTGCTGCTCGGGAAGACGCTCACCCCCGGACCGGCGTTGCACACGAGGTCGTACGTCGCCCGGAACTCCATGTCGGCATCGGCCATGCCCACGCCGCCAACGACCCTCGACGGTCGGCACTTCTCCCAGACGCACGGGGCTACGAGCGGATTGACCTGTCGGATGGAATTGAGGCGACGGTGGTACAGTCGGTCGGGGATGGCGTCTCCGCTTCGCTTGGCCTTGGTGCAGTGCTCGAGGACGATCGTGCCGCCGCCGCCGTTGTTCGTGGGATTGCCGAATTCGTCGAAGTGCTCGTCGACGAGGGCGGGGTACGACGTCACGCGGGGATCGTGCAGGGACTTGCATCGGTGATCGTAGGGGCTGTCGATGTATGACGATGGTAAGATGTGTGATGGAAATGTCATGTTAGTCGGTGCGGTCTCCAAGTCAATGTTAGTTGTCAATAATGGTACGTGCACGACCACACACATATCGCAATGCCTCTCTCTCTCTCGTACATACTCACCAGAAGCCGGTGGCGACCATGATGCCGCACGGCAACAGCAGCCGATCGTCCCTCGTTAGATCCTCGGCGCTCGGGGCCATCCGCTCCTCCTCGGAGTGGGCGTAGTGACAGTTGGTGCCGAAGCGACAATATCCGGTCTCGAGGACGTTGCGACACATTTCCGTCTTGTACTTCTTGTTGTTCTCGGCGGCGGCGTTCGACTGTGGTGGAGCGTTGATGATGTTGTTGTACGACGCATTGTTGCTGTATGGCGGAGGAGGAGGCGGAGCATGGGCATTGCCGGAGTGCGAGGTCACGGGGTGACAGTAGACGCCCTGATAGCTGCTGGTATTGGCGTTCAAAGGGAAGCGACTGCGACCGCCGTGCCGATCGAAGCCCATGACGGACGTGGGAGAGGAGGCCGCGGCACGGCCGGCGGCGCCCCCGGCGGCGGCCGCCGCGGCCAATGACGACGACGATGCGCCGGCGACTACGGCGGGTCGGAAGGAGGAGCATTGAGGAGCGGCGCGGCTCGTCGTCGTTCCGGTTCCGACGACCTGCTTGGCGGGGGTGCGCGCCTGGGGCGGCATCGGGGGACGACCGCTCGACGTGGACGGGCGCGCGTCGTTCACGGGAGACGCCTGCTGGATGACGTACGGCGCCTGATGTGGATGCGAGCGAGGAATGGTAGGGGGTTTTGAGAGGCGAGAATGAGATAGTATGGAGCGAGCTGCCGCAAATGCTCCTCGCGCGACCGACGGATATCGGTTCCAATGCCGATGCCCTCCATCCTCCGCCGCCGGACCGATCCCGCCGCCACGGCGCTCGCGCGGCGCGAGGGGTCCCGAGGGATCGAGATGAGCTCTCACCTGTCGATTCCGAACGATGGCGCCGTTGTTGTTGCCGATGTTGCCGCCTTGGTAGGCCGGGTGGGACCAGTGCTGCTGCGTCATTGCGCTTGCTTTTATCGATGCGATGATACGTAGTGAATTGTGCGCGAGAGGATGAAAGTGTTCGCCTTTGATGGATCGGATGGATGTTTTTTTTATGATTGCATTGGCTGGATGGAGCACGATCATACCAGAATCATACTTTGGACTTGGGACTTTGGACATCATCACGTCCACATCCACGGGGTCCGCGCCATCCTCTTGGGTGAGACCGTCGTCGCGCAGCAGCCGCAGCCGTCCCATCCGCCTGTCAGCGAGCCTTGCTGAGGATCTACTTTCGTTCGTTGTCGGTCGGCATTTTTCATCATTTATTGCATTGCTCATCGATCCGTCCAGCAGCGGCGGCCCGGCCGCGGCAGCTTTGCTTTGCTGCATTTCGATAGAAGTTCGCTGTTCGATGTGGCCGCGGCCGGCGGCGGTGGCCGGCGGCAGCGCGGCGTTGGCGGCAGCGCGTTGATTGGACTTTCGCATAAAAGTCCAAAAGAGGTATGACATGCTGATTGATCAGAAATAAGTATTGATTCCGTGTTAGCAATAATGACAGATTGTATAATATGAGTTCCTAAGTCTAAGGAGAACTTTATGAGAAGACTACCGACTACCGATGTCGTTTCTCAACCGATCTATATCAACTGTCAACCGACATCAACAAGAAAATGTGGCGGCTCTTGAAGGAGGCAATCTGCTGGTATCCTAAAACGTACTAATTCCGAGTTTGAAGGAAATTCGAGGAATATATATACTAGGTCCGTCATAGAATGGATTTAAATGTGAAGACATCGTTTCCAGTGGTCCATGTCACATGTCTTTAATGTCACATTCGATCGAACCAGCAAGAACTGCCACATTTGCTGGCGATGGCCAGACGGATTCTCACGTAGCCCGAGGAGAGAGGTGAAGAACTGCCACACCATCCGGCTTCCAAAATGGGGCTCCTCCCGCTGCCGCTGGCGTCCAGAGATAGTGAGGCTACATACGTACATGAAATGTATGAAGCTTCACTAGGAGACCCATGCCTGCTACTGCTAGGGCTAGGGACCCTGATGGTTGCTCCGGGGAGGCAAATTTGGGTGGGCAGGTTTGGATGCTACGCCAACGCTAGAGCTAGAGGTCTGAGGTATGATAATGATATATCGTCGTCATCATCTGTTGCTGTTGCTGTTGCAGTTGCAGTTGCAGTTGCACATCCACACCAGAACCAGATCCAGACATCCCTTCACCCCTCAACTTCTGTTGTGTCTACCTATCTACTTGCTTGACTCTTGCGTGTCAGAGTAAAGTGGAGTTCCATACCCGTGCAGAAGGTGAGGAGTGAGGATGGTGTGATGTTGTAGTTTTCGTGGAGACTAGATTTATTTTTATTCCTGTGCCTGTGTCGTAATATTTCGTACACTTTGAAACCGAATTCTACTCATAGTCATAGGAATTATAAAGAAGTTTCTTCCTAGTCCTAGCGCAAAACCATGATGTAAATGTAATCGATGGCAATACAGCCAGCGCCAGCACTAGTGCTAGTGAAAATTCCCCTTCATCTGTATCTGTCGGCACCTGTGCATCCCATTACCATTATGAGTTGGATATACCATCTGAATTTGTGGGCTGGACCTTTCACTTTCAGGAGTTGTGTTGTGGGGGGGACGTGGTGAGTGTTATGTGATTCTTGTTAACTGAAGGTTGAATTCATTCTATTTTGATTTTGTGCATATGGTTTGCATTGTCAAAGTCAAAGAAGGTCTATTCTTCTATGGGAATGTACATGCATGTGGCATGTATCTGCATGTATCTATGTACGTACCTACGTAAATGTAAAAGTAAAAGAGGGCACCCCTCACCCTCACTAGGTAGCACTTTCAGCAGCAGCAGGATGTTCATGGGTAATAGTAATAGGTACCCATCATGTACCAAATAAAACATGCATGCAACACATGATCCCAGGCATCAGAGAAGAGCATTTCCAAGCACCAAGCACTTTTTTTGAAAAATATGCACATAGAAAGAACCACAGATGTCCTCAGATGACGAACCATCCGTACCCTTGATCTGAACGTGCGCATGTTTAGTTTTGATTTTGTCTAGAGTCCATCAATTAGGTATCATCAGCATCAGCGTATCAGTATCAGTATCAGCATGAGCATGCATCAGTATCAGCAGAGATGACCATCCTCCGGCCGTCTACATATAAGCGATATGCATGTGCGATTCGCGTGTTTTTTTCGGTACTCAGACCTTCCAGCACAAAAAATGCGCTCACAAAAAGC
>JALLBE010000125.1:0-24760 GCA_036939795.1 Thalassiosira mediterranea
CTATCTACATTCTTCCCCGAGGTCGGCCGCTACTACGCGAGACGATGTGGAGCTTACTATGGCCATTTTGATGGACATAGAACAAGACCACCGCGGCTCCGCGGACATGAGATTACGGCCGTGGACCGGCAAAGCAGTATCCGCCCAGTTCAATGGCTATCGTGAAGCGGCGCGGCCGCTGCGGCCACCGAAAGGGAGCCCGTGCGGGCGGGCGGGGCGGGCGTGGCTTTCATCGACGCGCGAAGCGTTTGTGTTGTGCGTTGTGCGCGCCTCTTTAGCTAGAGCCTCTACGATACCGATCGTAGCTACGATAAAATAGATTCAATTTTCATTGATGCACCTCAAATCAGATTAATCAATGCCCCTCCTTCACACATCGATAACGAGGTCTAAACTTGGACTACGGGGATGCTGCTTAGTTCGTCACACATCTACTCCTCGCGTAGATGTGTGACCTGCTAAGCACTTTGTGGTTTGAAGAGCTCGTGGGGGTGCTAGCTAGGTGTGAAGATCATCTATTTTTGAGCGCGATTTTGCGCTAACTTTCGTCTAGGACGTAGATGTGTGCCATGCTAAGGACTTTGTGGTTTGGATAGCTCGCGGGGGTGCTAGCTAGGTGTGAAGATCACCTATTTTTGAGCGCAATTTTGCGCTAACTTTCGTCTAGGTAAAATACACTGGAGAGACGCTCGTAAATCGAAGTGTCCGCTTTACGTAGAAACCCTTTCCAGCTAGGAAAAAAAGGTCCCTGTTCTTCCCTACATTTTCTTGATTGATGTCATCACCATTATCAATAGACCACACTGCCCCTACTAGCTCTACCAGTACCAGTGTGACCACTAGCAAGACTTCAACCTCACTTCTGAGCTTGTCATTCGCATCTCCTCTCCAGGATAGTATTCTGCGGCAATGGGGGTCGACAGCGAAAAGCTAGAATGACGGTATTTGAAAATTTCCTCCATAGGATAAATGCTCTGACAAATCCCCCCATGATCTAATGTGTAGATTTTTAATGTTAGTGTTAGCTATTTTCGCGGTTACGTTCAGCTTGAACCCACCATGTTACAGAGGGAGAGTTTTGGTTTTACCATAAGAGTGACTAACCACTCTGCCAACAAGCGCTTGATGACAGAGGGTTAGCCACTCTTCTGACAACGACACTCTGACTCTGCACCTTAAAATCTCAAGGGGATATCTGATATCTGCCATAGCCATAGCCATACTTCTCTAACTCTAAACAGTGCGTGACCGTGACTCTGTGTCTGTGCGGCTCCTTGTGCTTGTGTCACCAGTCACCATGTCCATGTCCATTTGACAAGGAGGTGGTACGTGGGTTCCCAGATACGTTATCTGGTAAGTGCCGCACATTCCACCCCCCACTCCTACAATGGCCAAAGGGCCTGTCACCCAGCTCCCATTTGGAGTGACCAACCCCACACAAACACAGAAAAGTTTTCCTCTCAATCAGCACAGTCTGTGGTAGGTCAAAATGGTATCCGATTTATTTAGAACGAAGGGAGCAATGCAACTAAAACACGTGGTCAACCGACACATGCAATGCAGCTGGTTTCGGTGCTCCCGAAGCGCCGGAAGTTTTGCTGCATTTTCAAAATCTTTCGTCGACATTGGAAGTTCTGACATGTTTTGACACTTTTTATCGCCTCAATGCTGCATGTCATTTAGGAATAGTACGGAGGGCATCGCTGGAATTTGCAGCTGGGATGAACGTTCTCACCTTCTCGCGAGAGTTGAAAATTTCCCCCGTTGTTCTTGTCCATCCACGACCAATCAATTCAAGATGGCGGTGAGCCGATTCGGGACTTGCAATCGTGCATAGAAAACGGGGGGATGCCCGCTATTTTATTGAGGGGGGGGCCGGTCCATCTTGCTCGATGTGTTTTTATGGCATGTTTCAAAAAGGGAAAATAACAGGGTTCAAATCTAGTAAGTTTTAGTGTTTGAAGTCAATTATGATTATTTTTCAGTTTAATGAAAAAATGTAGTTCTAAATCATGAACCCCGGCAAAAACCTCGCTGAGCTCAGCCTGGAATCTGGAATCGCCGGCACGCACAAAACGAAAGAACCATTCAAGCCGAAGCATTTCTCATTGCTCACAAAATTGATCGTCCAAACAACTCTCGAACTCCTCTCGCGGCTGCAATCTGCATCGACGCAATCAATACCCCCCCCGCAACCAACCCTCGTCGTACGCTCCGCAATGGTATCACCGAAGACGATCCTGCTCCTCTCCGGCGCCGCCGGGTCTGCCCGAGCCCTGGCCCCGTCCGTCGTCCTCGACCGCCGGCACGCCCGGGACTGGTCGACGCGCCCGAATAATGCGGCGGGATGCCACCGCTCGGGTCGAACGACGACGTGCCTCCTCCTCGGCCCGATGGGGCCGAGATCGTCGAGCCGAGACTCGAGGCTGTCGTACCGTCGTCTTCACTCGACGCCGACGCCGGTCGGCACTCCGACGGAAGGATCGGGGACGATCTACAATGCGACTTCGGCGCCCCCTCCTCCCCTGCCGCTCGACTTCGATCGGATACGGAGCATGGACGTCCTCGAGTCGTTGGCCCAACGGGCGGAAACCGAGATCGATGCGGACGTCCTGTTCGACGAGACTCCATCGTCGTCGTCGCCCCCTTCGCCGGCCGTCGTGGACGACGAGAGCGAAGAGCCGTCCAATGCCGTCGTCGATTCGAAACAGCAGAGAGCCGAGAAGAAGAAGTCGGAGACGAGACGGATGGTCGACGAGATCGCGGCCATCGCGCTGCCCTCCCTGGGAGGCATGCTCCTCGATCCGATAATGTCGTTGATAGACACGGCGTGCGTCGGCCAGGTGTCCACCACGGCGGTGAGTCGCGCTCGCTCCCGTCTTGCGTGATCCTCTCTGCTCTCGAAATTTATCCACTCCTCTCACCTCTTCATTCGCTTTGCCATGCCCCCTCTTTCCCTCCCTCCCATTCTCACTCTTCGTCAACTGGCCGCCATGGCGCCGTGCACGTCCATATTCCAATTCTCCTTCTTCGCATTCTTCTTCCTCTCGGCCGCCACGACGAACCTCGTCGCGTCGAACCCCCCGGAGGGAGCGAACGACGTCGAGGAGGCCGGGAGGCGGGTCGAATTCAACCAGCGCGTCGTGAGCAACGCCGCCGTCCTCGCCGTCGCGCTGGGATCGCTCGTGACCGCCGGACTCGTCAGGTTCTCCGATCCCCTCCTGCGCCTGGCGGGGGTGCCGGCGAGCAACGTCGGCCTCCTGGACGCTGCGAGGCCGTACCTCCTGATACGCGCGATGGGGCTGCCCTTCGTATTCCTTGCCACGGTCCTGCAGGGCGCGTCGCTCGGGCGGGGCGACGCGTGGAGGCCGCTGAGGATCTTCGGCGCCGCGGGGCTGATCAACCTGGCGGGCGACGTCTGGCTGACGCTTATGAAGGGATGGGGCGCCACCGGCGCCGCAACCGCGACGGTGGCCGCCCAAATCGGTGCGGCCCTGTACTACGTGTGGTCGTCGGCGAGGCTGGACAAGGGCGTCGAGGCCTCGTCGAAACCTTTGAGGGACGTCGCGCTTGCGTGGCGCGGCCTCCCGTCGAGGAAGGTCGTGAGGACCTTCCTCAACGTCGCCGTGGCCCTCTTCTCCCGCTCCATCGGCCTCATGCTGGGGTACTCCCTCCTCACGAGGACGGCCGTGCTCGGCGGCGAGACCGCCCTCGCGGCGCACCAGGTCACCCTCCAGGTGTGGTGGCTCATGAGCTTCCTCCCCGAGCCCATGAGCGTGGCGGCGCAGACCCTCATCACGCGGGACATGAAGGACAGGAAGGAACGGGTACCGGGATTGATCCGGACTCTGTACAAGATGAGCGGCGCTCTGGGATTGGCCGCCGGGGCGTTGACGGGGATCGTCCTGCGTACGCCCGCCATCGCCGGGGCGCTCGTCGCCGACGTCGCCGTCCGGGAGACGATGGCACGCCTCGTGCCGCTCGCGATGCTCTCGCAGTCGTACTGTCCCATGGGCACGCTTTCGGACGGCGTGTGCATCGGATTGGGGTCCTTCTCGCACCTGCCGGCGATTATGCTCGGGTCCTTCCTCGCCACCGCCGCGGGGCTGTCGGTCGTGGCCGGGCGAGGGCTGGGAGTCGTGGGCGTGTGGGCGTGCATGAACGTCTTCTTGGCCTCGAGGATCGCGGGGCACGCGCTGCTCAGCGGAAAGCTACGGAGGTACGTCAGGAAGGCATTTGGCAAGGACCGCCCGGAAGAAGAGGGAGCCGTCCTTGCCGCTGCCCCCGTCGTCGCATGAGCTACGCCGGACACACGTTGTTGCGTTTCTTCTCGAAACGCCCTTGTGCCAGCTAGCAGGCCGTGCCATCATTGATGTGTCTATGTCAATGGAGTCAATGTCGGATACCTGATGAGAAATACGAGAGCGTTCGAGCCGTGTTCACCTCCACTTCTAAGTTGGAGCAAACTCGATGTCAGATCTCAAACATGGCAACCTTCAGAGTCCTAAATTGGCCGTACCCAAGCGTCTTGAGCCCAATGCTACTAGAGTGAGCTACGTTTTATTATAGAATGGTACCAAATGCATAGAAAAGTGCCAGCACGGTTGGCACAATGATCTTGTTGAGACTTAAATAAAATTAATGTGATCTTGCTAGTACGTGTTCATAAGTTTATTAGTACACATCATGCGTTGCTAAGGTTGCATGCCATGCTCACCCTTAGGTAGACTCTCTGGAACTTGAATCAATAGCACAGGACGATGTGAAACATTGCATGGTAGAGCACCACCGCAGTAATTGTATCAAAACAGTCAAATTTTACACCACTCTATCTATGTCTCTCTCATTGTCCTATCTGATGAGTCTTTCGATTTGTGCATTATTCGTTTCTCAGGCTTCATTTGTTGTCCCACCCAAAGCCCAAAGGTGAGGGCCTTGATAGTATCATTTCGACTCTGTGTACATCAGGTCACTCCTGCAGCAGTATTTTGTTCCTGAAAATACTGGCACAGCTTTATGAAGGATGTCATGATCGAAGATCAATACCGAACCAACCTTGGGTTCGATGTCGAGCCACCTACCGTCCTTGCCTGACTCGAACCTCGTTTGCCCACCATGTGTGACATCGTTTAGGTAAAGCAGAAACGTGAGGTAGGACGTCTCACCACTCTTCTCGCCGAACTCCGGCCCTCTCCTGTAGGATAGATCCTGATGGGTGGTGAAGTACTGGCCCGGTTTGTATCGGAGGAAGCGCAGTCTCTCGTTCAGCCCACATACTCTCAGCTGGCGCACGTCCTCGTCGCCGTAGCGATGTCCCGCGACGTGCACGTGCTTCGCGCGGACGAGATCTTCCTTGAGGCGAGGCGCGCGCTCCAGAGCGAGCTCGACGCGTCGAAACCACGCTCCGGCTAGCCCGGCGTCGTCAACGATGCGCCTGTCACAGTTACGCACGTTCTTCTCGAGCACCTCTATCCCGTCGGCGTCTTGTATCATTGCATCCTCGAATCCCATACCTTCGGTCATGTCGACGAGTTCATCGCATTCCTCGGGGGTGAAGAGGTTGTGTATCACCGCGGCGAACTTGGCCTTGCCTATCACGGGCACCAACTTCTCCGACAGGTCTTCCACTGCAACCTCTCTCTTTCTCTGAAATACCTTGGGAAAGAATCGGCGCGAACGGCCATGATGCTGCCCGAGAAGATGAGTTTCTCGGTCGACGTGGTTCGGAACCACCTTGTACTTCCGCATATTCCCAGCCCGGGCGACGCTGGTAGAGGTCATGGCGATAAAAATGGCCCCACTAAGGGAAGCAACCGATACCCTGAACGATAGCTTTCCTCTTGAAAGTATGTCCTACTCTCAGTGCTCGGCTCCAACCGATAGAGAGCGTCCCATACACCGCGCTTCATTCGACTCCTCTCCCGTACCCCGCACTTCGACTCTGTCAAATCAATTGGTACCTTCACGCAAGAAATTGTGCGCCTTCAGGTCGTCGCGTATGTATCGTGTGCATGTGATCCTCAAGTTCAATGAACTCCCCTTGATTCAATCATACACAACATGTCGTGAATCGACGGGCGGGGTTCGGGTTTCTTTAATTTGGGGTTGATGTGCCGAGCGATGCCATCCACTGTTCGGTTCGGACCCAAAAATGTGAACAAAATGCGATCTCGTTCGCTCGACGACCGACGACAGTCGCAGGCGACCTGCCTGTCTGAAAAGCAAGATAGATATCTTTATGTATCAAACTGTATCAAATCAACGTGTGTCCCTATTATTGAGGTCTCCTGATTGTGATGCTGTAACCTGGCCGCTGTCCGGGCGGTGTGTGGAGGAGAAGAAATGACGTCACACATCACAGACACTCAGCGCCATCCGCGCGGCACCACCATCAACTCAGCAAATCCGCCAACCATGACATGATTTTGTTCCGCCGTGCCGTCGAACCTGCACTCCTCGGCGACACCATATTATTATCCCGGCAGCGACGACGCTTCCGCTCACAACGAGAAATATCGAACATGGCGCCACTATCGGGCTCAAATTCGGCCGTCGCGGGCGTATTGACGGCCGCCTTGGTGCTGGCGAGCTCGACCGCCAGCGCTTTCGTTCCGCCCTCCACCCTCGCGCGCGCGCCGATCCCGTCGACCGCCAATGAAATAATATCGACGACGACGGCCCTTCCGGCCATTCGGAGAGGAGGCGGCCGCCGCAAGGGCGGGCCGAAGGTGAAGGAGTTCGTCCCTCCTATGAACCAGGAGATCAAAGAGTCCGAGCTCCGCGTGAACGTCGTGAATAAGGAAGGGAAGGACGAGCCCCTCGGCATTATGTCCAAACAGGCCGCCCTCGCCAAGGCCCAGGAACTTGGTGGCCTAGACCTCATCCTTATCAACGCCAACTCGGACCCCCCTGTGTGCAAGATCGTGGACTACTCCAAGTACAGGTACGCGCAGGAGAAGAAGCGCAAGGAGAAGGCCAAGAACTCCAAGGCCACCGAGATCAAGGAGGTCAAGATGAGCTACAAGATCGGCGACCACGACTACGGCGTCCGCCTCAAGGCGGCGACCAAATTCATCAAGCAGGGCAACCGCGTAAAGGCGACGGTCATGTTCCGCGGTCGCGAGGTCCAGCACGACAACCTCGGCGTGGAGCTGCTCCAGCGCCTGGCCGACGACCTCGAGGACATGGCCAACATGGAGGGACGGCCGCGACGCGAGGGAAGGAACCTTGGAGCCATCCTCACCCCCCGCGCGGAGGTGGTCAAGGCCCTCAACGACGAGAAGCGCAAGAAGGAGAAGGAGAAGAAGAAGGCCAAGGCGGAGACGCTGGCGAAGAGGAACGAGGCCTTGGAGGCCAAGGCCGCTGCGGCGACCGCGGCGGTTGAGGAGGAGGAGGCTGTCATCGGGGGGGTGTTGAGCGGGATCGATCTGGATGCGGACGAAGGTGATGATTTCGATGACGATGACATTGACGACGCTGATTTGGATGAGCTGCTTGGATCATCGAAGGTGGCCGATGACCTGTTTGCCTAAAGTGGGTATGGTATGAGATGAGGATGCAGAGAAATGTAAAATGCTGTGAGGAGAATCATGTATGACCAGATGATTGGGAGTACTTGCGATGCAATGAATATGGCATGCATGGGTGGGCGCGAGGATGTTTGTGGTGATGACAGAAGTGCTCAATGTAGCTCAAAGGAAAGATCTCAGCTAGAGTGTTCTGATAAAAACTATTCAATGAGTGAGAGGTGAATGCGTAATGCATCCTCCGATTGCGAATGAAACTAAGCTGTGTACCTGTCCATACACGCTGGGTCTCAATCTAGTGAACCACTCACTCTATACCATGTCATGGAGGATATGCTGGTATCTTCATACTCAATTAGATTCTCTGTAGAAAGAGACCTTCACAATGACAGCCCTTCCTGCCCCTATCTGTAGCGAGTAATATCTTCCTCGGAGAAGTCAAGTCTGTAGCTGTGTTCTGCGACCGCTGACGGCTGAATGGGTTATATCAGGCTAATTGAATCAGACCTTCAATGTATTGTACAGGTATTGTAGCAAATTGTAGTTATTATTCTTAGTTGTAATACCATGGGATTTTTAAGGAGATGGGGGTACTTGTATGGAAATTACACTACCTGATAGTAATGTCAACAGGGGTGTGCGGGCCATGGCGGAATATTTCACATGTTTGCTGCACCAAAGGCAGTAACTATGTGCAGATCACTCTCCTCCAATCTTCAAGGTTGGTCGCTAGGAGAAAATTGCTCTCATATTTTATTTAACGCCCGCAGACGCAAGTTCTCGTTACATTTCTAGGCTCCATATCGGACTTCATCATTCCTAAAATTGAATTACTTGACTGCCCTCAATCCTCCTTCTGGTAAAGCTCGTCCGTCTTCTGCACCATTTCCATCTTACGCTCGATATCCCCCTTCGCCGCGTCGAACGCCGCAACGATCTTAGTTTCAAGCTCCTGCTGATCCTGGCTGGTGCTGAAGATCTCGAATACCTCCTCACCGAATTCGGCCTTCCTATATTTCGTGTAATTTTCCAGATACGAGTGGGAGCGAGGCTGTACCAACTTGCCATCTTCCATGGTCACCTCCGAGGCTGTCATCAGTTTTACCAATTGCCAGATTAAGCCCAGATAATTTGAGTATTGACACGAATGAGTATGAACGATGAATGGGAAAATTAACCAAATGGCGACCCATTTCCCTGCTTACCTATCCCACTGAGTGTGCCCTCCTTAGGAGGGTTGGCCTTGAATCGTACTCGCATGCCACGCCCGACGCCCGGGAAGACAATTTGGCCCTCCACTTCAGGCCTTTTGATGTCCGTTTTGTGGACGAAGAAAATATCCTCCTGCTTATGATTCTTCTCGTCTACTCCATCGGGGAGGATGAAGCCGAATTGTTTCTGGTTAAAAAACTTGATCACTGTTCCGACCTTGTACTCGCCGCCGTCGTCGCCGGTGTCCGCGGAGTCCGAGAAGTACCTCGCCCCGGTAAACCGCACGGCGGAGGATGTCGATGAGAAGGAGGGGCCGATGCGGCCGGTTCGCAGCGACGACGCCGCTGATTTAGAGGCACTTTGAAGCAGGCGATTCATTGCTCATCAAAGGTTTCGTGAAAAATGAGCGGCCGGCGTTGAGCGCGATCTGGCCGGCTGGCGGCTGGCGGCGCCCATCAATGTTTTGTGATGGATCTTTCGGGGATCGGGGCATAGTCTAGAGTGAACCCATCGTCATTTAGTTCTAGCCCCCTAAAACTTGAATCCTGATTATGAAGACCGTGTGATCCACAGGAACCAACATCTATCTTTGGCACCAAAATGGCAGGATGGTATGTCATCAGAAGTGGATCTTGTAACATCATGACATGCTGGAGTGGGTTGCCTGTCCTGGTGTGGTTCTTATTGACAGTGGCTGTGCTCCTGATTGAATCCTCTGGCATGATACCGAAGCGCTTGGCAGCGATGGCGATGGGTGGTATAAGGCAGGCAGTTCTAGTTCTAGTTCTACCACCGACATCGACATGGTGATTGATATTGATATTCAAGGCGCCAACAATGTTGCAGATAGGAGCTGTTTGATGATACCGGCTTATGTCGGTTGAATCAGGTATGGGGGTTTCAAGTTAGCACTGAGATGGATGACACTGAGATGACTTATGATACTGTGAAGCGAAGGACACTTGGGTCAACCAAACCCAAACGAAGGTGTAGTCATCACCTTGCATGTGATTAGAAAGATTAAATTATGTTTGTCCTCAATCGTTACACGGCAGCTGCAGGCTTTGGCTTTGGCAGGGCAAGTACTCACACCAATTGGTCTGCCGAACTGCCGCGTGCTTCAGCGGTGCCATCCTACACGCCACAACCACAACCACAACCACAACTCACAGTCGATTCGTCTGGCTCCAACTCCAGGACATCAACATATCAATCCAAACATTCCACGCAAGGAGAGCCCCTAGCTGCCCCACGAAGCCCTTCTCCCACCACTAGACTTGGCCTAAGGCATCTCTGAGTCCGTCGCGAGAGTAGGAGGCTACCATTACCATGGTCTGTGTCTGTGTCGGGCCAGGTACACCATGCATTTTTGTTAGTAAAATTGGAAGTCCGTCGGCAGTTGGAGCCAGGTATACACTAACAAAATCTACTGCGAATTATGGAGTCACCTGACAGTGAAGCTTGCAGCTGGCGTCTGATAGTGTGACTCCAATTGGAGTGGCAAGTACTGTCACCTGTCGTGTATGTGCTGGATACTTTTTGGGGGCAAAATATATCTTCCATAATAATAATAATAGTAATAGTATCTGTCTATTTTTTTTGTGGCCCGTCCAGTTCCCCTGCCAGCCCTGCTTCTCCCATGCATGGATAAAACTAAAACCTCATTGCACATAAAATAAAATGTTTTCTAAATGAGTATTGGAATATCAGTACCATTGAGTAACACGTGAAAGGTGATGTAACTTCAAGGTTGGGATTTTTTGCTAGTGCTAGACATGAGTATGAGGACTAGGTCAGGGAAATATCACTACTGCGCTACTTTATATACAACAGCAACAGCAACCTCAATAATAATAACCACCACATAAGATTAACTTCATCTAGAGATACTACTGTTCCTGATATAGATATAACAAGTTACTGCTTCTTTGTTGCCAACAACCCACCTATATTCATATTAGATCCAATCATGTGCCATACTTATGGGGAGGTGATTTCATCATCTAGCTCCTATATGCCATGACTTGCTACTCTATACTAAGTACTGGTTCGGAAAAGGGAAACAACAGGTGGTTTCAAGAGATAATTTTGCGCTTCTGACTCTGGTAAATGTAGGCTGAACATGAGAAAGGTGGTGGAATGCAAGTCTGCACATTGTACCAAGCACTTGCTACAATATGCTACTACATTGGGACGAACTATTATGTATACCTCTTCAACTCTGATGACAATTGTTCAGCTGTTGACATCATTCCCAATAACATCTTCTGATGTTATAGTGTGTTGGATGAAGTCAGCTAGTTCAACATCAGCATGCTCAAGGTTGCCATAACTATCATTTTGATTTGGGACAGTTCAAGCTGGAGAGCTTCTCAACTAGGCTGGTGGGTACTGTGCGCAGATTTCGGGGCGTATGTGCGGGCTGCGCACGTGCACCGCACATAGCCATTTTGTACGTAGGAACTAATACAAAAGTGGGCCTGATTCTGCAAGGCCCGGTTGGTTACACTAGCTTGCTCTAGCTTTGAGGACCTCGGGCGATATCTCGGTATATGTGCGCACGCGCACATGCGCACAGTACCCACCAGCCTATTCTCAACCAATACAATCATAAAAATACTCATAACTGGGTGAGTTTCACAACTCTGGGGACGAGTGATACATCAAATAAAAGTTCTTGATCTCACGAGTTCATATCCATAGTGTGACTTTGGGATGGAGCAATATCTTTGTTGATATCTACTTACTACACAAAAGACAGCGCATGTCTCTGCATCAGCTCATCTTTCATACTAGAATACGTTAAGGCATCATATTCACTTGTTCAGCTGATTCTTTTAACATATGTGCCAATGCAGGAAAACCGTTCATGTTTGTGCATCCATGTGTTGATGACATGCCATACACATTTTTATTACAAACATTCGAAGAGTGAAACATATCTACCCTGGAATGCTGGAATAGCATGGCAAGTAGATATCAGGCCAAGTCCCTAACTGAATCTGAATTCAGTCACCTTGTGCCCAGCAAGGGGGGGGGGGGGGCATCTTCTGGGTAGCACAACTCATCTAAACCGATGAAACGAATATCATGGCATCCACTTAGGCATGAAGTGACAATAGATGGTCAATTCCGCACTGAAATTTTGCCGCGAGAGCTTCGGACTGTCCCTAATGCTTCTCATGTACGCTTCATCTTCGACGCATGAATACCCGGGCAAGCAAAGCCTCATGGGCGATGTGAGCCGTGTTGGGGATTCTTATATTATCTCCTTTCGTTCCTCTTAGTCCTTGTTCGGTCGAACAACGTGATGGCGTCAAGCCAGTGTGACGTTTTTTGCCAGAAAGAGATTGCTGCTGCCGCCGATCAGCGTGATACGTCAACGATACGATGCTCACGATGCTGTTTGCCGCGAGCTCTCAATTCTGCGCCCTCAGATCGATGTCCGTGGAACGTTCCGTCCAAAACGTAGCTCCGTCATCAACTATACGCTGTACGCTGGGAGTCCAACCATCTCTATCCCTCGTGCGACCGTGACCTCGACTCGCTCCTCGCCCTCTCGTCGTCTATCGTGCCCCTCACCCTTCGGTACGCCTCCCGCACCTTCCTTTCCAGTTCGTCCTTATCATCGGTGGCTTTGTAAATGTCGTAAAGATCGTTGCCGAATGCTATCTTTTTCTTCCTGATGAAATCCTCCAGGTATGGTGACGGCGAGAGGGATTCGTCCCAGGTCACCTCGTGCGCTTTCCAACCGAAGAAGGGGGCGGCAAACGTGGTGCGTTAGTTTATTCTGGCGAGCGCGGACGCATTGCAATGAGCTCACGAAGAAACGTGCTCACCTCTGGGAGATTCCCGACCCCTTCCGGCACTCGTATCGGGGGGTCCGACCTTGCCGAATCGAACGGCGTGCCCCTTCTGCAAATTCGGCTTCCGCCGGCTCCTCTCCCCCCCCTCCGCGTTGACGTCCGCGATGTGGAAGAATACGAGATCGCTCGCGTCGTGATCGGTAGGATCGACCCCATCGGGTATTATTTTGCCGTAGTCCCCTCCCCTGGCCATGAAGTGTATCCTGCCCGATCTGACGGAGTCGGAGTCCATTCCATTGCCGGGGGAGGAGTCCGAAAGATGCCTCATGGGGATCAGTGCGAGACGCGACGCATCGTGGGGACGCACGATGGCCGATCGGCGACGGCGGAGGGCTCCTGCCGCCGCGGACGATTTGGACGCAGCCGAGAGTAATCGATTCATGCCAATATCTGAGCACCTACTTGGGGCGGCGGCGGAGGCGAACAAGTCAATAGCAGGAAGAGAGCAGGAAGATACTTGTGTCGTTGATTTGATTGCGTTGATCCTTTGTTTTGACAACGTTGGACCTGACAGTGGTGTTGGACCTCAGGTTGGACGTTGGTGCGAGCGCTCGTGTTTAGAGGGGAATTAGACAATGCCCTCTTTAATTTGTTACCTGTATTTCTGAGAAAAAAAATCAAATAGAAAATTCTCCCCCCTTTTTCCGACGATGCTCTCCTATTGGAAGTGAAGTCGTCGCTCCACGCTCCACGCTCCACGCTCCCGCACCACGCTCCCGCACCACGCTCCCTCCGCCCTCCGCTGACAGACTGCTGCCCACAGTCCCGTCGCCGTCCGCTGCCCCAGCCTTTTCAGCCCCATCATTGCTACCGGCAGTGTTTCCAGCCCCGCCGCACGCCCGCCGCAGTCCCCCATTCCCGATCGACCGCCCCGTCGATCTAGAAGTTGTCGTAGCCGGTAGCGCCCGAGGTTGGCGTCGCATCGTTTCCCCAGTCGCCTCCACGCATAGGTGTCCACCAATCTCCATTTATTGCCTTTTACTCATAACAATGGTGAGTGAATGGCGAAGTCGCTCGCACGGCATGTCACGGGTCCCGGCATTATCACGTCACATCGCCCGCCTCAACGACTTGTCGTATTGTCGTCACAAATTGTCTTTTTTCTTTTCTCTTCACAGGCGAAGGGCTGCAACGAGGCCGCCCTCTCCCTCCTTGTGTGCATGGAGAAGACGGAATGCGTCGTGAAGAAGAAGATGTCGCTGGAGGAGTGCATGAAGGATCAGATCGAGTCCGATCCGTGCCTGGCCGTGAGGAACGCGTATTACAATTGCAAGCATTCGCAGCTAAACATGAGGACGAGGATACGGGGAGTGAGGCAGTACTGAGCGGTGTTTGTACGATTTGAGTGGGGGGTGGAGCTGATTATAGGATTGAATAGGTCGATTTGACAGCCGTGTCCCGTTGCCGAAGTGAGAAGGAAAGGTCACCATATCTGTGCTGTGATAAAAGGAGGCTGGTGTCTGAACCATGGTTTTAGCTGATTTTCAGCTGCAAAATATTGAGCAACGAACTCATTGTTTGATGATGGTGAAGTGGATGGGAATATCGGACTAGATAATAAGAATACATATGGCTGAATAATCCAATTGTCGGCTCTGGGTGAAAACACATCATGAAACAACACGCTTTCATATTGCTTCACAGTTCACAGGAAGGAGTCCATTTTCAGACTGTATCGCATGAAGTGAGCACTGCAGTCACATTGCAAGATGGCACTTTACATATGATGTATGAAAATATATCCCTAAACCCTAATTAGTCATTCCAATTCACCAACAGTCTCCTCCAGCTCAAACTTCTGTTAAACGTCCCTTTGACCAGACATTGAAAATCATGTGATCGATACCAAGATGTCTCCAACACACATTAACAAGATCCAATAACACCCCAAACGCCACCTTATGCGATGGCAATAGGTAGTCTCACATTTATCCCCTCAGCATCTTCCCATTCGAGCCCATCGTAACCCACTCACTCAATCCCTCACCCTCCAGATCCCAATCATCGAAGTCGATGTCCCGGTCGACGAATTCAGCCTTGTCGATCTCGCTGTCAGTCACGACCGACCCGCTGGTTGAGATGGTGTCCCCGTCGTGCACATCGTGAATCCCCGACACTGGGAGCTTGCGGCTGCGGCATGCGCCAGTGGCACATCCCTCGCACTTGTGCGCGATCTTCGTGTACTTGAGGAGGCGAGAAGCCACAGGGGCTGTCTCGTGCGGTCCATCTTCCTCTGGAGTCTCCACCCAATCAAAGCCGCCGGCTCCTCCTCTTCCACCTGCACCTCCAGCACCGCCACCACCTCCGGCACCAAATCCACTCCCACCACCACCTCCAGAGAATCTCATCCTGTCTGCCTCTCCATAGCCCCCAGCAGCCTCGGCATCCTCGCCTATGGATTCACGAGGGACCCTCCTCATCCTCCTCCCGGCAGGCCTGGCTCCGCCCCCGGTGATGCCCCCACCTTTGCCTTTCACCACCTCCATTCGGAAGGGTTTGACCCATGATCCATCGGCACACACCTGGCACTGCTGTCCAATATTAGCGATGGCACGGGAGCTTCCCCACGTGTTCTTGCAGCCTGCACATCGGAAGAGGCCTGGAGAAATATGCCGAGAGGTGGATCACAAATGTTAGCCTCAGGAGAGCAGCGCATCACAGAAACACACTTTCATTTCGAGTAACAATATCACAGCCCAAATCATTACTCACCATATCCCTTCTCCTCGCCCTTGGGTATGGGGTACAGCCTCTCACACTCTCCCTTCCCCTTGACTGCTTTGCACTTGGGACACTTCACAATGGGCTTGTTGCTTGGTACCTTTTTGAAGAATACATTTTTGCCGCGTCCCTCTGTGGGACACAGGGGACAATTGAATTGACGACGTTCCATCTCCCGTTTGGTGTTAGGGTTGGATTTAGATTTGGACATGCGTTCATCGTGAGCCTTGAGGGCCTCGGCAGAGAGGAGAGGGAAGTCCCCGGGATCGGCACTGTTGCCGTTGTTTTCCTTCCCATTGCTTCCATTTTTCTGATTCTTGCCCTTGATCGGGCCACCATCGTTAGCGCCATCAACTCCATCTTTCTTGCCAGATGAGACGCAATCCGAACAAACCGCCTTACCAGGCCCAGCCCTCCACTGATTTCCAGAATATTTTCCTCTCTTCTTCTCCTCTCCGCACTTCGCGCACCCTCTGCTAGCATCCTTCGCCTGTCGATAGCCCTTCCCAGTATGTGCTCGGGGATCCTCGAACAGCATCGCCAGGCTCTCTAACGAGTCGTATGCGCTCGCTCGCCATAGGGAGTTGTACCCAGACTTAGGATGTGGGAGTTTCGTCATGATGCCACGGGTGGTGTAGAAGACGTTCACCAAGATAGGATGGGAGGGATCATCGGAAGTGCCCTCCTTGAAGAAGAGGGTGCAAGAGGCCTCGGGACGGCGCTCTGTGTAGCCATAGTCTTAGGAGAGGAAGGTGCGTATGAAGCAGACGGTGCATGAGATCGATGATGGGCAAATGGCCAATGACGGTAAACGACATCATGTCACGATTCACGATATTCGCCCCTCTTCGTCGCGGACCGCCCCAAACACTAACGATCCATCATCACTCACCCTCGGCCAGGGCCCGGATCTCCAGCGGCGTCGGGAAGTCGGAGGACGACGACATGATGTTGTCGATTTGGATGTGCCGCGGTGTAGGTGTGGTATGGTAGGTGGCGTCGCCGTCCGTCAAGCAATCCGATGGACTGATTTTTGTGGAAGCCTGTCGCCTGTCAAATGCTGTCAAGCAAGCAAACAAGCAACCAAAAACCGAAAATCGTATCTTTCGTGTCAAACAAAAACAAACAACAGGATATCTATCGGCGGGGGTTTGGAAAAAGGGGGCACCACAAGATGAACTGAGGACACTATGGTATGGCTGGGTAAGATTGGCTACTTGGAATGATTCTGCAGGAAGAGTTGTCCAGTGCAAATCAAATGTGACAATGGAGGGCACAATCTGTCTCACCAACATGATAAAATCTTGTACAGATTTTGGCAGAGATGATGAGGTGAGACTTGCCCTCAGCCCTCAGCATACCGTCTGTTGATGTTGATGTCCCCCTTTTATCATTTCATGAATCATCCTTGTTGGTCGATACCCCATGACACCTCACCTTATGGAGATGGAGGTGGCCTCCCACCACCGCAGAACCCTCAGGTACCCAACCGGGGACCCACATCCACATGCCCCCCCCCCAAGCCAAGCCCCAATTTTCAAACGGATCATGCACCGAAAGAGAAAGAAGGTTGGAAATGGAAATACCACCTACACATCAACATCAAGGAGGTAGATCAACCACCAGCACCGCCACAGAGGGTGTATTGTTGTACATATTCATATTGTTAGGCCGATGCAAATATTACATTAGAGTTACACTTACAGATATGGTGTGACAACTGCACTTTTAGCCACCCAATCAGAATCAGGTCTCCATAACCATATCCCTGGTGGCAGTAATTTATTCTACAGTACCAGTACCAATCATTTCATTTTCATATCATATGCTAAGAGGAAGTGCACATTGTCGGTCGTGCAAGTGCGACCACAACCACAAATTTTATTGTGTCTTTTGTGTCGAAGTCCGAGGACATGTGTGAAGTGTGTTGAGCACAGGGGGAGGGGACAGGCAACAGTAGAAAAAGGAAGTGCGTACCTCTATTTAGGCATGGAATGCATGCTGTAGGAGGATTTGTCCGTTCTTCCTCTCTTACTCTTAGTCTTCGGTGCAATGGCAATGGACTCGATTGAGAGCGGGACCATGGTGTGAGGGTCCACCATAACCATGGCAGACTGCGCACAGCACAGGGAATCACAGTGAGGGCTTTGCAAGTCCCCTATATAACCCACCTGTCTATCATTTTTTAGCCGAAGAGGGACATCCGCCGGATCCTGGCACTGAGATGGAATATTATGAAACATTCTGAAGATGGATTGCGATTGCTTCCACGTGGAAGGAGCAATTATCGCACATCTGGCAATCTGTTGTCGATGTGATCCACACACATCAGGATGTCATCCCCACGCAGGAACCTGTGAATGACAAAGATACAGAATTCCGTTCGAATTTGATTTCTGGATTTTGGATCTTTGCATCAGAGTCGAAATGATTTCCCGCCACAATATCTACTGCCCTCAATCGAGATATTTCAGTTGTCTGCGACGAAATGTATGCTGGAATCAATAGTAAGACTTTTTTGTTCTGGTGTTAAGCTTGAGAAGCCCGCCCACTACTGCCTTAGAAAGAAATAAGTTAGGGCTCAATTTCTCCAACACTGCATACTTTTGTCATGGAAATGATAATAGATAAATGAAGATATCTTGATTTTTATCGATTTAGTCCAAGACCCCATTGTTGTCTTGCATCCAAAATGAAGAATGAAGACACCGGGGCTACACCGCCACATGGAAATGCATGAAAAGCAACCGCCCAATCTCTTGCTTGCCCCAGCTTGCCCGATCGATGACCGAATCCGAACGAGCCACGATTCATTGACGCTGTTATTGACGCACTTCAGGTTGACGAGCACCGGCGGGCGGCCCCGGCAGAGCAGCGCGGACAAAACGATTCATTTTGCGTTGCTCGTCGTCGGGACGGACGAAGCGATAGGAAGGACGGGCCACCCAACCGCTCTTGGGAGAGACGACCCCCCGAAATCGAGAGAGTAATAGGAGAGATAGACGCGGAGAGAGACGTCCAAACCATGACGGCGGACTATCCCACCTGGGACGACGGCGCAGCCGGCGCCGCCGCCTCCTCCAACCCCGACGGGATCGCCATGCAGGGCCTGATGATGAAAAAGAAGAACGACGCCAAGCGTTCCTCCTTAGTCCGATCCCTCGGAACCAAGTGGGTGACGCGATACTTCGTCCTGTTCAGCGACGGACGACTCGTGTACTACAACGAACGTCCGTCCGATCCGATGTCGAGCGGGAACTATACCCAATTATGTAAACACGTGGGAGAGGCGATCATAGATAGGGTGAGCGAGGAGGATTTGAGCGGTCAGGAGGGCTGCGTTGCGAATAGCTTTTACGTCACGGTTCCCCTCGAGGAGTCTTCCGGTGGCGGTGGCGGCGTCGGTCCGGGCCGCGGAGGAGCCGGCAGGGGAGGAGCCGGGCGCGGCGGTCCCGGGAGGGGAGGGGGTGCCGGACGAGGAGGAGGTTCCATGTCCCGCGGACTCTCCATGAACCGCGGCCTCTCGGTTCGGAACTCCATGCAGAAGGGCACGTCGGGACAGGGATCGACCCTATTGATCGCGCACGGACCCAAGGAGTTCGCGGCGTGGATACAGGCGTTCCACACCTTCGAGGCCGAGTTGATGGGGGGAGTCGGCGATGGAGTCTTGGGCGCCTCTCCCCAGGCCCCTGCCCCTGCCGCCGCCGCTGCTCCGGCCCTCGCGGCCGTGGGCGAGGCCGAGGCCGAGGAGGAGGAGAAGGATGAATTCGCACCTGTTCCCAAGGAGATTTCCGCCCCGGAGGAGGAGCCTCCCGCGGCGAGGAAGGAGGAGGAGCCCGCCGCCCCGGAGGCCGCCGGCGAGAATCCTTTCGGGGACATCCTCGCCATGGGCAAGAAGGAGGAGGAATCCCAGGCTGTGGAATCCAAGGCCAAGGCTTTGGAGCCGGAGCCGGCCCAGGAATCGGCACCCGAACCCGTGGAGGTGCCTGCAGTAGTATCCAGCGATGATGAGAGCAGCGTCGACGAGGGATTCAAGGAGTTCCTCGGCGATTCCGACAGGACCGGGCAGGTGGAGAATAAGGGCAAGGCCGGAACCGATCCCCCAGAGGAAGAGGAGGAGGAGGGAGATGAGGAGCTCGACAACCTGGCCGCCGAGGCGCTGGGAGTGCTGAAGGCCAAGGAAGAGGAGGAGGTGGTGGCAGAGGCAGATGCAGTCGAGAGCGCCCCTGCGAGCAGGAGGTCCAGCGCCGCCGTGTCCGAGGGAGGGGACGAGGCCGCCATCGCCGCCGATCCCCCGGAGGCCGCAGAGGAGTCCGTGGTCGAGGCGCCAAAAGAGCCCGAAGCGGCGGAGGAAGCGGCGGAGGAGGAGCCGGAAGAAGAGGAGCCAAAGGAGGAACAGCAGGAGGAGCCGGAGGAGGAGGTGCCCACCCTCACCCCCGAGGAGATCGCCGAGAAGGTCAAGTTCCTCGAGAAGGAGCGTCGCCAAAAGTTGCAGGAGCTCATGCGCAATCGATCCATGGAACGGAAGGAACGACAGGGAAGGATGGACGAGGTGAAGGCCCACTACGCCTCCCTGGTCGAGAGGGTGGAGAGGGGCATCGACGTCGATGCCGATAGGGCTGACGAGGACGATGCCAGCGAGAGGAAGGCGGAGAAGAAGGAGGAGAAGAAGGCTGCGGAGGAGTCGAACGACGTTTCGAGCGAGCTGGATGGATTCAGATCGGAAGAGCNGAAGTCGGTGCCGGCACACTTCAAGGCGGTCGCCGAGACCGCCGATAAGAAGGAGGACGAGAAGGCCCCGGAGCAGGCCCCGGCAGCAGCCGCCGCGGCCCCGGCGGCCGCCCCGGTGCGCAAGTGGAAGCGCCCGGAGCCGAAGCCGCTTCCTACCGAGGCGGAGAAGAAGGACGACGCCCCCGCTGCACCGGTGAGGAAATGGAAGCGGCCGGAGCCCAAGCCGCTCCCCGGCGCCACGGAGGAGAAGAAGGACAATCCCCCCATCGTGCGCAAGTGGAGCAGGCCCGGCGGGGCCAGCAAGGTGGGAGGAGGGAGCAGCTTCACGGGGGTGCAGTCGTTCGTGCCCAAGGCGTCGGACAACGGCGATGCCCCCGTGCGGAAGTGGAGCCGGCCGTCCGGCGTCACGAAGCCACCCCCTCCTGTCGGCACGACCGTGACCCAGGCGGCCGAGGAGCGCGGCTCCCTCCGTCGAGTCGAGTCCGCCCCCAAGCTCAGCGAGAAGGACGTCGCGGTGCACGGCTTCGGCGACTCCTTCGACGAGATGGCCAAGGCCTTCGAGGAGGCCGCCGAATCCGAGAAGTCCATCGTGGGAATCTTCGCCACGAGCCTGGAGGAGATGAAGGAGATCGAGACTGCCGACGTCAAGCCGGGACATTCCGACTTCCTGGCCTTCCTGGTGCAGGGGCTCAAGAGCGACGGGGCCATACACACGATGAAGGCGGCGAAGAAGCACGAGGTCATCGAATCGTTTTGCAAAAACCACGCCAAGAGTTTCGACAGGCTCCTGCCCATGAACTACAACCAGGCGAGCGGGTGCTGGGGAACCAAGGATCAGATCATCAAGACTTTGGAGAACCCCCCGGCGAAGAAGGGCGGGCCGAATCCTGGTCTGCACAACAACCAGGTGGCCGGCGAGGGCGGCGAGACGGCGTACAAGCACGCGCTCAAGATAAGCGGCTCGACGTACGTCCCCATCCCCAACGGCGACGAGGCATTGGCCATCGTGCGCGAGCCCCTCGGCACCCCCTACAACTGGGTGCTCTTCCAGCCCTCGAAGCGCAAGCTCGTGGTAGAGGACGCGGGATCCGGCGGAGTCATGGAGATGACGCACGTCCTCCAGGAACACTACGAGGATCGCGTCCTCTTCGGCCTCGTCCGCATATCGTTCATCGGGACGCAGCACGGGAAGCGTCAATTCTGGGCGGCGGTGGAGTGGAAGGGGGAGGAGTGCACGGGAGTGCGTCACATGAGGAGCTTCCGAGAGAGTTTGGAGCCCATGGCGAAGATGATCGGCGATCGTAGCTTCACGCTCTCGAACATGACAGCGGCGGAGATGACGCCGGAGACCGTGGTGGACAGGGTTAGGAGATCGTGCAACGTGAAGGACTTCCACGCGACGGTGTACGCGATGAAGGAGGCGCACGAGGAGGAGCAGAAGAGCATCAAGAAGTATTGGAAGAAGATCGAGGGCGAACGGAAGGAGGCCGAGAAGAAGGTGGAAGAAAACGCGATGGAGATTGAGGTGAAGAAGGAGAAGAGGATCGTGACGGCCGAGATGAGGAGAGAGAGGAGGGAGAGGTGGGGTGGCATGGGGAGCGTGGAGCTGCTTGAGGATCTGGGGAAGGACGGCATGTCCGGCTGGGTTTTGCTGGAGGTCGACAACGTGTGAGGAGGTGTGTGATGTATGCGCCCATGGGGATGTGCCCAGAGATTGGTCTCCCTGTGCGATACGTTTTCTCAGTTTGGTTATTCCATTTTCTTTTAGTTATATAATCTTATCTCTGTATTCTGAAAAAGTAGTACATGTTGGTGATCGCTGTTTCATACCTACATCATTGCAAAAGCACCCTTTCTTCCTTCTTACATAGATGCGGTATCGTTTCCGTGTTGTTCTGCACATAGTTCTGCAGGTGGGTGTTTATCTCAGCACAGATGCGAAAAATTGGAGGGCCTTCATTGGTCTCAAACAAAATCACATCGAGCGCTTTCATTCTGTTGATGAATTTCTCCACTTTCCCTGGTCACATTCCTTTCCTCCCACGGGCAGCCTCGTCCTAACCCTCCAGCCCGCATGGCGGCAAAATCTTGCTAACATATGGCGGCAAAATCTTGCGAACATGAATCTGCTTATCGCTGTTATACCAGTCCCAACTCATAAACTCTCTTGTCACTCGCGAATATCACCGTGGCCAATCGACATAGCAAAACAGGGTGAGTCGGTCTCGTCATCAGAGGTACCTCTTGGCTCTTCAGAAAAGGTGACGCTTGGTTTGTGGCAAAATGTGACCTTTGGCTCATCGAAAAAGGTGTCTTTGGGCTCTTCTGAAAAGGTAACCGTTGGCTTTTCAGCAAAGGTGACTTTGGGCTCGTCGAAAAAGGTAACTCTGGACTTGTCACTAGTATCAGCTTCGGGCTGGTCTAAACATTCGAAGAATGCATCCCCTGAGTGATTTGAAGCACCGATGCGATTTTCCTCGAAGGTGTCATCCGGCTTATAACTGTTGTTCACTGATGAAACATTATTCTTTTCACCTCCCAGAGGCCATAACGCTAGAAATGGCGCGATAATAATCATCCAGCGTTGCTCTTTCCCTATGATGACCATAATGAAGGCAACCAAATACCAAAAAAGGGCAAAAAGTGGGGCCATTTTGTGCCACCATCGATAAAGGAGCCTGGTCCTGCCCGGCTCAATTTTCGTCAAGAAGGAGAAGACCACCATGAAGCCACTGAGAGCGAGGTTGACAATGTAATATGTCTCAACTGTCCCCTCTTCAATCCAAGCTTGGATGCAAAGTGGATAAAATATCATCCCCAGCGCGAAGAAAACAACGCACCAAACCTGCAAGACTGACATGGTTGGTGGGCTGAACTTGAGGTTGTGGTGGATGTTAAGCCAGTACGCCATCACATGGGTATAACATAGCAGGGCGGCCAGGAGACCCGTTGATGACTGCTCACTATCCAGCACCTCCCAGCTGAGCTCTAAAAAGATGAACACCGTCGCCAGACCGACAACAGAGTCAAAGTAATCCAAGGCCATGTCGATGGGATATGGCGAAACAATGTTGAAACTACGAAGGTCTTGGAGCACACCACGCAAAAATCTTGAGATTCTGTTGGGGAACTCTTCTTCGCTTGGATATCTTTCTCCTGGCCTTTTTAGCGCTCCAAGAGGTACCACGAAGCAAAACGGTGCAACGTACAGCAGATATTCAGCTTCATCCCATTTGACAACAACTTTCAGGATGGTAGCCATGAGGTAAAAGCAGGTAGCGATAGCCGGCGCCCCCTTGTGCCAGAAAAGATACAAATTATTTGCCTTTTCATCCACCTCTGCCATACAGTTGTAAATGGTGAATACGAAGCAGATCCCAGTGTTGGTATAGTAATACGATTCACTCTCTCCCTTCTCGATCCAAATGCCCAGACTTAGGGGATATATCATGAGTCCAAGGCAGTAGAGCATGATGCACCAAACTTGAGGGAGGGTCATGATGTCGGGACTAAACTTCAGGAAATGATGCGTGTTGAGCCAAAAGACCTGAAGAGAAGCGACGGTGGATGTGAGTGGCATATCACCGGAATATCTAGGTGTGCTCATAATTTGGAAACTTTTCCAGATCCACATATCGCCTCCCTAGTCAGGATTGCAACCACTGAACAATAGACACAATCAAACGTAGGGCGTCGCCGCCATATATCGTGCATATCATATCTTACCATAACGTGGAAGAAGCACAGAAGTGATAACAAGACGGGGGTTGGGTCCCCGGCCATCTTTATCGTCCTCGCCCATCCCAACTCCTCGTACAGCAAGACGGACACCAGCCCGATGACCCCATCGAAGTAATTGAGAATGCGATCTGCGGGATACGGCGAGAGGAGGCGACGGGCCTTCACGTCGTCACGCGCCCCCTGGAAGAGGAGGCGGACCTGATGTCCCTTGGAGAGGGCCGAGCGGGGCACGTAGAAGGACTTTCCGTCGAGGGCGCTCAGGTGCCTCACGGCCGGCCCGTCGTCTTCCTCCTGCAGGCCGAAATGGACCTGTTGCCTCGCGAGCTGGAGTGGTCGCAATGTAACATTGAAAACATCAGAGGTTGGCTCAACGGAAGAAACTCAAGCATCAAATGAGAGCGCCATTAGACGATTCACCTTTGCCGCAGCCCCCACCAACGAGGAGGTGCGGGGGGCACTGCCATCTTCTTCTTGCGTTTGTTCTTGTGATGACATTTTGCAAAAATAGAACTACGATGGCCCACTTCAGCATCGGCGTCTCGTAGTTACGACGTTCACCGCGCTTCACTCTGCATGGAATCGCAGACGCAACGTTGAGAGGCGCGGGGCGAGTGGCGAGGTGCGATGGACGTGTCGACGATGGGAATACGCAGACGAACCGACGTGCCGACGAGCCGACGGTGGGGGCGGCCCGAAGGGCGGGTGAGTTACGAGGTTGGATGATAGAGGTCGGAGTACTACTGTTTGTGGAGAGGGGAGAGGTGGTCGTCGCTCGCCGGCCGTGGCCGACGCGTCGATAGATGCGATGTTGGTGCGGTCGAAGTTGTTGCCTCGAGAGTCGAGAGTCGAGAGTCGAGAGAGCTCGGGAGAATGCAAGTAAATACATACCGTACCAGATGCAGAAATGAGGTACATATCGTCTATCGTGAGCAACAGTGTTTTCTGCTGTTCGCGATCTCGAAA